>VYZP01012206.1:0-20164 GCA_013400635.1 Hypocryptadius cinnamomeus
GGAGTTTGGAGTTGGTTTTTTAAATTTTATTTTGACTAAATGAAGAAACTGATCTTTTTCTCCTGCTTTTATTTTTTTCATCAGCATAATCACTGATTAAAACTAGTTACCACAGACCCTTGTAGGATTGTTTCCTATGATGCCAAGTTCATATAAAATTGATAATACAGTAAATACTAAGTACAGGACAAGACAAATTGTTCCCAATTTTTTATCTATTTTCCAGCCATTCAGGTGAACTGCCAGAAAAATAAAACCAACAGAACAGATAAGAGAAATGGCTGTGTATGTCAGACCACTGCTGTTCACTTCTATGGGTCCTGATGTATTTATGAAGGCAGTTTTTATAAACCAGGGTATTCCCAAACAGAGCATATCAAATACATTGGATCCTACAATGTTAGACATAGCCATATCTCCATTTCCTGTAAAAGAAGAAATACAAGTAAGTTGGCTTAATTGCATGAAATTGCCAAACCGGTTTGGAGGAACAGACTGCCAGCCCTCAGTTTCTCACAGAGCACCCTTTTCAGATTTTGCATTGGAAGAACTATAGTCCTGATTCTACAGAACATGGGTACCACAACCATAAAAAGTCTCCCTAAATCACCAGCATCTGCACAGTTGCACTTAAAATTAAGCTAGACAGGCTATTATAAAGTCCAGTTATGTTTAAAATACTGAGACCTACAGTTGTGTTCTGCAGTAAAACTGTAATATGTAATCAACAACAAATAAGCCAATCTCGAATACTTCTCTGAGATACTCTGAGAAGTTTTTAAATGTCTGAGCCACAGCTTTTCAGGTAAGCTATTTATTTATTTTTAATAAACTTAAGCTCTGGATTCTGGAGCATGGATTTTGAGGTTACTCTTTGAATTTATCAAAATGTTGACTAGAATTCTTTCTTTTTGTAGTACCTTTTAAACACATCCATTGGCATGAGCCTAATACTAAATCTTTACCTTTTCGAGCCACCAGCACACTTGCAACTGTATCTGGTACACTGGTTCCTGCTGCGAGTAATGTGAGACCCATGACTGACTCTGGGATTCCCAGCGTTTCACCTGCAGTTGAGAAATAAAGGTAGAAAATGCAAGTGTGGTTTTAGTTAGGGCTCATCCACTGAAAGTGCTTTGGACTTCGTTTGCTGGAGAAAGAATCAATAATCATACAGTAATTTCAGATGGAATGTATCAGCTAACTTCACGTGAGGTGACTGAACCACAAAGCAGTTAAAACAAAGAGTAGCAACAAATATCCTTCCCTTGTTCTTCAAGTCTGCAGTGGTCAAGACAGTAGCAATTGTGATTTTTTTCTTGCAGATAAAGTAGAAGTTTAAATATCTAACAAATTACTACTCTTTCTTTGTCCCTTCAACTTCTAGAAAATACTATAGTCTCTTACAGTTTTGGGCATCTCCTTGTTAGTGTTCGAAAGTCTCATGAAGCAATAACTCTTATAATCATTCTTTTTAATCCCCTCAGGGGGAGGGGAAAAAGCACATGAATTTTCTTGGGGAAAACAGTCATTAAGATATTATGAGAATACTGTCTCAACTACATGCCTTTACCATTTCATTCCAATTAGTGATTTGGAAGAATCAAAGTGCAGAATTTTTATATGACTTGTAAGTACAAGTGACCCCTTAGAAGTGTGAGTTCCTTTAGGCAAATACTCGTTTAAATTAAAAGTTTTAAACTGTTATTAGAAGGGTGGCTTATTTTTCCCTAATCTCTATTTTTCTTAGCCCCAAATGTCCTGTAACTGTATTAATTTCTAACCTAAAATACAGGGATTCTTCAAAACTTTTAGCAGTTGTACCATTCAGATGCATCAATATGCTGAAGTATTTGATACTTCTAGTCAAGCTACAAAGTAATTTTTTCTTAAACATTTTTGTTCACTAAAAAGTATCTTAATATTTTTTATTGTAGAAATCTGAGTTCTTACATGAAATATTTTTACATATTTAATAACAGCAATTTTATTTAAATAAGAGCCAGTATGCTAAGCTAGGTCAGCAATGCTTGTCTGTTACTTACCAGCTTAGTCTAGAGCAGCCCAGTAAATTTATGTTTGAAACTGTTTGTTGATTTCAGAGGTACTAACATGATCCTGTTGCAGAATTTGTACTCTCTTTATCCTTCCATCAGTTCTAATAGATTTGTAGGATGAGGGACCAACAAATCAGCTTTTATAAACCATCCAGGCTGGAAAATAATGGTTCAAACCAAGGTGAAATATGAATGAACCAGCCTTATATACTCAGCATTAGTTTCTAGCCCTCTGAAGGTTATAAGACAGAATATAAACTCAGGAGAAGCTAATTTTTCATTTTATTAGATAGATTTATCTTCTATTTAACGTTTAGTAGTTTATTTTCTAGCAACTGACCATTAAGACAGAAAAGTCTTATTTTTCTAGGCTTTTGTTAATTTTGTGTATCAGTAGCAACGTGTTGCTGTAAGTAGTCAAATTTTCTTTGCCAGCAACAGAAAGATGTACTAAATTAGGTTTGTTCTTGACCATCCCAGTTTAGTGCCCAGCTATGATACTTTTGTGACATTCTGGTAGACTGATTATGCAATGATAGAACCTTTGAGTTCTCAACCTTCATAAGAGCCTGGACTTGAATATATTGTGTGTTTAACTTGTAGTGTTTTACCATGTAAATAGAATATAATTTACCTAGAAGTAGTGGGCCAAAGACCCCAGTACTACCTGTGATGACTCCTGAAAGTGAACTAATACACTCTCTGAATCTCCGCCGTACCTACTTTCATATGAATCAATGCTTTGTCTTGTAGAACAGCAATAATGTTGACTTTAATCCTGTTTCAAAGGCTTCTAGCATCCAGACAGTGAACCCTTGCTCTCTGGGTACAAGTGGAAAATTATTTAACCAAGGGGTTAACATGGTGGGTATAATACCCAGTGATCTACTAGTAATTTGTCAAAGGTTTACTGAATGTGTAGGTCTGTTTCTGCACTGAACAAGGAGTTATTCATATCTGAACTAGTAGAATGCTTGGGTAGGATTAGTGAGCTATATTGTGAAGATGGCAAGCTTTGAAAAATTGTAAAGTTTGTTTCATTTTCTGCTTGTTCTTAAATATAAAAACTGGATGTCTTTCAAGCTGACTGGAGAAACAATGAAATGAGGAAGACCTTTAATACCTCAAAGTACTTTTAGGAGACGGTTTTTAAATGTAAGTTCATACCCCTTCTCTAACTTAAATCCAATCCTTTTACTGCCCCACTGTATGATGCAGATTTCTAAGAGGTCCACATATACACACTCCAAGAATGTTTAATAAACACATTTGAGAAATTTTTTGGCAGTAAATTTAATGCCAAATCTCTTACTGTAATGTTTGTGAAAAACACAGGTATAGAAATTACGGATTTGACCTTTAAAAAGTTTGACCTCTAATTCCAGTCTTAGGGGATTTCATGTTTGTCAGCCTTCAGCATGACAAGTTTATTGCTGTGTGTCTAATTGTTTTGCTTAATGAAGCAGTTTAGTGAAACTCTGTTTTTAAAAATAGACTGGGTTTTTTGTAGCTACATCGAGTTCTCATTCAAGTGATGGTAAGCAGTGTGAAGCAGCTAAACTCTGTAAAGTGTTCCATCATTGGATAGAAGAGGGTGGCAAACTAAGCAGTCAAACATAAGTTTCTGTTGTTTTTCTTTGTTGTGTTTTTTACAGCACAGTCTGTGTTGCTAAACTGACTTTTAAAGGGAAACCTCACAGGGAAACCACACAACACTTTCAGTGATTCTTGACTGGTATAGCAACACCACTTTAGGTACCCACCTGCTATTGTTACCATCCATACAAGAACATAAGTTATTGCAGAAATCCATGCTGCTGAAATTAAAAATGTCACCATGAACCAGTTCCTCCAAAACTGTCTTCTGCAATCTGGTATAGTTAAATAGAGTAGTGTGATAATAGGAAGGGATAACACCCATAAAATTCTCTTCATATCTGCTTCAGGCATGGTAAAGACATTTGGATGATCTGTTGAAGAAAAAGTAACTTTTAAATTGTAGCATTAAGTTTGAATCCATAGCATACAGTATATTACTGTCCTCTACTTGTGAGAATACTGAAAAAAGGTAAAAAATACTTCTTCCTCAAGTTTCAGCTGTAGTATTACCCAGTACCTACATCTCTCTGAACAAAATTCTGAAATCAAGTTTCTTCTGGGGAAATTCTGCTTGTACACAAGAAGAACATTTTTTCACAATGAGAATAATCACCAGTAAAATAATCTCCCCAGGAAGCGGTGATTCCCCAATGCTGGACAATTCTAAGATTCAGCTGAACAGGTGCTGGCCCATCTGGGACCATGCTTTTGCCAGGAAAGCTTGGACCGATGATCCTTGAGATCTCTTTCCAACCTAGTATTCTATGATTAAAATGTTTTTTATTACATCACCAGGGGAGAACTAAGGTGGATGAAAAATGAATTTCTTTATAAGGCTTTGCCCATAGCATTTACCAAAAGCACCAGCTGCTCTTTTTTGCCTAAGAGGAAACATGACCTGTGGCCACATCACAGCTATCCCTTTACTTTTGATATTATGCATATTTTGGGCTATGAACCTGCCATTGTCATAAGGAAACAGTGTATATTACTACAGTACCTGTGTGGCTTTCAGCTGATAGTGCATTTTACAAACAGTGTTGCTGAGGAGTTTCAAATACAAGAAAGTTCTACTACAACACAAATGAGCAACTATTCTTGCATTCCTCTAGCAACTAACTTCATATGAAAACCATCACTCTGATTTTGCTCAGTGTTATATTCCAAGTTAGAATAATGATCTACTTAAATATTAGGCTGGAGTTCTTAATACTTAATACTATCTGAGAATCTGCTCTTGATCAGAATTGATGCAGACAGGCATGTGGAGTGCTAGAGACAGCTGTAGCAATACCTGTACCTTCAGAGATTTCATCGAGCCTGTGTAAGCTTGTTGAAAGTTGAGAGTAGTCCAGCTCATCCTGAAAAATTCCACTGTCTGTTCTTGACTGTTGACGGATCAGAGGTCCACTCTCGTCCCTCCATCCCACCAGTGGCTGCTGCTCCGCGTTCTCTTCCATGGCTTTTGTAAAACACGTACAGCAGGGACTGAACTTTTTCATGAGGTATTGGTTGATTTTAATGTCAAAACATAGTACCAGAATGTAACACCCATATATCAATAATAAGGATGCACTTTCATACCTAGAATGAAAACCAAGTTTTATATAACATGTAGTATAAAAGAACCCAATTGTTGGCATAAGAAGAGAGAGAGAAAATTTGCATGAATAGTGAAAGGAGAACACACAAAAGCATCTATTTGCAATTGTATGGCTAATGTCATGGAAGTTTGTGAGTGTCCCCATGTCTTTCAGCAGTTTGATTAACTCCCCTCCTCTGCAGAATCTTGTTTGTGTATTGTACAGCTGCATGTTTTTTCAGGGGATCTTACGGATTGAACATTTTCCTGTTTGCAAAATTGTCATGTTTGCAAAATTGAGTCTTCATGTGATGCTTAAATGATAAACTTCAAGAGACTTAATGCTGGACCTGACTGTCTTGTTGGAAGTAACAGGAGTTTCAGTGTTGATGGAGGAGTTAAAACATCAGAAACTCATGATCTCCTTCTGGCAGAAAAATGTTTTTCTGAACAATGCTGCTATGAAAGGAAATGCTTAAAAGGAGTAAATGCTGAACACTAATTGCTATGTCAGAACAGTTGTGATAGAAATTGTGAAGTCTGTACAGACAAACCTATGCAGGTCAAACTTCATAAATATGCAGAGTTGAATGTTTAGGTAATAATCTTTACAAGCATTGTGACTTTTTAAGTTTTTTAAAGCCAACAGGATGTTTATTTCTGTTAGTGAGCGGCAGTTCAGGCTACTTGAAGTTTGGGGCTTGGGGATTTTCATTTGTTTTTCAAAACACTGTCTCACAAATCTCCAGTCAACAGGAATTCAACACTACTTGTGCTCTTACCAGTAAATTCTGTTGTCAGATATCATGGCAAGGACTGCTGCTGCACTGATGGTATATGCCAGACAGTCTCTGAACAGCGGCCAACAGGACAGCCTCGAAACCTGCAGATCAGTCATGTACTTTTCTTAAACCTCTCTGTAATACTTTCACTAAGTGCTGTAAATGCTGCATCAATATGTTGTTTCTATATTATGTAAAAATTAAAGATTCTTAGGAATGACTTAAGTATGATATTTAACAAGTTAGTGTTTTTAAAAACTTTCATAGCAAGTTATCTTAAAACTGATTACATGCTGGTTTTGCTACTAAATAATAAACTTGGCAGTTGTCATAGTAAGTCTCTCTTGGCTTTTGTTGGAAAATGAGAAAGGATAACTATTTGGCTCTTAGGAGCAGAACTATCAAAGTTGATACGTACCACACTGGAAAACAGCCCACAAGCTGCAGAAATACCAAGAAGATTATATATTGCTGATCCAAGGATGGTGCTGACGCCGATATCTCCCTTTGTCACAAAAGCTCCTGTAAGGAAAATGACTCTCTGGTATGTTTCAGTTTGGCATGCAAGGAAAAGTTATAAGGAGTCAAAACACATTTCTTACCTAGAAAAGCAGTGACAAGCTCTGGAGCAGAGCTTCCAGCAGCCATAAAAGTTGCTCCAGCTACATCCTGTGAGAGGCCGAGGCCTGAGGACAGAACAAAAATAATTGCTTAAAAAGAAATTGATACTTCAGTAGCCTGTACTCTTTACTCTCACTAGTACATAATGTTACCTACTACTACAGTTTAGTAGATTAAAGTTTATTTCCATACAGTCAATGCATTTATATGAGATTCATAAAGTAGTATATTGAAAATTAGCCTGATCTATTGGGCTAGTTTATTTCTAACTTCATTACAGAAATTAGTTTAAATCTCTTGTAAAATCCACATTTGTATGCAGGATCTAACTGTGTTTCCTATTGGTAATAATTATGGGGAAATTCTATGGACTGTAGTGTGATATTGCTGTATGATCCAAATCAATTCTATCTATCTGTCCTCCAGGGAAATCTGTACTACTGTATCTTCACATACCAGAAACATTAGTTAAATTCAAACCACTACTGTGATCTTAAAATCAAATTTTCATTTTGTAGGAACAGTATGAGAGCCTGTGTTTTGCTTAAGAGAAATGGGATTTTTGTTCTGGCAAATTGACTTTCTGGAATGTGACTCACTTTGTGGATCAAGTCCTGCACACAAAGTAAAGGGACATATGGCTGACCATGGCAAAAATCTAACAAATGCTTATTTATCATCAATAAACAAAATACCAGCTCTTATGGCAGTGTATAAACTTACATTTGCTGTAAGTGTTATGATTTGGAGAGGGTTTTCCCGTTGAGGGATGACTTTCCCTAGGGAATTTTGTTAATTCTTGGCAGCGAAAATCCGAACTCCCTGCCAAGACCATCTCTTTACTTCAGTGGTCTGCTGAAGCCAGGGGAATTGTTGCAGGTTGATTAGATTTCTTAGAACCGTGGTAACCATAGAATTCCTGTCCCTCCTGTGTCATACCTTTAATGTGTTAGCAGTAGCTCATCACTACTTTTAAAGAAAAACACTAGAAAGAGTTTTAGTTTCACAAATCACCATCCCTCCTAATTTTTTTCTTTAACTAGTAGTTACGTGGACATAGTACTGTGCAACTCAAAGTTAAATTGTCAGTTTAGTTAATACTGAGGAATCTTAAGATTTTCCTCCAGGCAGAAAGAAAGCAAATATTAAATGAATACATGTGCAGTGTAATCACTAGGTTTTTTCAATAAAATGTTGATCCTGTGTATCAAATTAAATATTCTATGGACACATCTGTGCATGGAAAGTGAAACTTGTGCAGTTTGCTTTCAGAGCACTTTAACCTTGAAGTTTTTTAAAAGAGAAAGTTTTATGCCAAGCTTCTCAGTTTTACGGGAAAACAGTCAGGATGTCACTTACATTCACTGATGATCTCTAGGGAAGGTAGGAAGTAATCATCGCACACAATGGACACGGCCAAAAACATGTACAGTATAATTATGAAGTAGATAACGATTCCTCCATCCTTCCTCTCCTGCGGTGTGAAAAATCCTTCCGGAAACTCCGATGAAGACGAGAGGATGCAACGCGTCCCGTTGTCTGAAAATTGAGTGCAGAAGTGTTACACATCCTGACACCTTCCCATTCCTCAGGCCCCGGGACGTCTGCCGATTCGAGCTCCGGTGGATCTCTCTTTAGCACAGCAAGGGCCGCTGCAGCGATGCCACCAGAGCGCCCCACACTTGCGGCGGGGCAGAGGCGCCCGCGGGACGGGCTGTGCAGCGCTCGAGCCGGACCCCGGTGCCCTCCCGGTGTACCCGGTCCCCCCACGGTCCCCTCACGGTCCCCTCACGGTCCCCTCACGGTCTCCCCGTACCCGCGGGGTTCCCGGGGCGCTGGGCCCGCGCTCCCCAGGCCGCGAGCGCCGCCAGCNCAGCGGCTCGCCCCATCCCGCAGGGGACCCACCGCCCTCTCAGCGGCTCGCCCCATCCCGCAGGGGTCCCACCACACTTTCAGCGCTCCGCCGCTCGCCGCCGGCAGCGAGGGGCCCGGAGGTGTGCGGGCAGCGTCTCCGAGCCCGAGCTGCGTCCCACAGGGGGCCGCGCTTCGGCCCTCGCCCCGTCCTGCCTTGTGTTTGGGGGAGAGCGAAGATTTTGGCCATGGCGTGTTCGGCCTTGGTGCAAGGTGCTGACCGTGACACCCAGATGCTGTGTGATGTCTCGGGACGCAGAAGGTGAATTTAAGCTTACTCCTCAACACTTTTTTCCAGTTGTGACAATTTCTGCTTATTCCCACCAACTCCCAGGGTGTCAGTGCCGGGCCCTGTGAGCACCGGGCTCAGCCTTCACTGGGGCAGATGGCCATGCCAGTTACGTGAATCGTTTGCAAGAGCAAAGCTGAAACCCACACATAGTTCCTCCCTTCAGACCCAGTTCACTGAACTCCTTTGTCTGGTGACCTTCCCACAATGAAGTCATGTGTACAACCGAGGATTAAAGAGTAAAATGCAGTCTTTAAGCTTTGTAAAGTCATCACCCCTGCCCCTTCCGCAGTCACTGGTTTCTCAGGAACAGAGTTGTTTCCCTTGCATCACTTGCAGACGTCTCCACAAACATTTGCAACCCCGTGATAACAAATGGAGTTTTGGGGTGTCTGTTTTATTACTTGTTTGTGAGGTGCAGGGCTGATGCTCACGTTTGTGAGCAAGAAGTGCAAACGGGAAGAGATTGTTTTGCTTCATTGCATCTAACCCTCTAAACTCTTCAGGTTCCTTGCATCCATGATATTTGGCTAATATGTGATCAACCCCACTCTACAATACAGGAAATAAGGTGACAAAGTGGGTATTTTCCCTTTATATTGAATCAAACATACATACAGCCACTATTATAGTATGAATAATGAAAAGAATTGCCTGGAACAACAAATTCTGCAGCAATTGCTGTTGCCCATTTCTGATCCCTCTGTGGCCCAGAATGCTTTTTACTGGAGCAAGAATGATTTTAATAGTCAAGATTTTTAGGGGTGTCAACTAACTTTCACAAATGAGGTCTGTGTGCTCTCTGAAAATCAGATGGCTGCAGAGAAGATGCTTCTTCTCCTGCTTTAAAAAATAGAAATAGGAAAAAAATAGATCATTTTGGTCTGGAAAGATTTAAGGATTTTCTCCTGAATCCCACTTTCCACCAGAGAAAACAGTACAAAATTCCCTGTCTAAATTACTGGTGGCTCTTTCCTTACACAAGCCAACAGAAAGGGTTTTGTTATCAAGGTAAGTGGCTTCCTTTCCACTGCTTCTCTTCCTTGAAACATATCATTGTCTTACTCTTAAAACTCCAGCACAGTTTTTTAATATCAGCTGCTTCATTTCAAAGTAGTTATTTTTTGCTGGTGTGCTTTTTGTTTTTAAATTGCTTTAAAGTCCTTGTAAGCCTGCCGTTCTGATGGGAACGAGCCCTCTGGTACAGCAACATGTTCGCTGTGTGGTTAGGAAAGCTCAGTCATGTGATTTCAGGATTTGAAGTTTTTGCTCTGCTCTGCTTTCACTCTGTGTTCAAGCTCTAATTCCTTTCTATAGGCACCCCCTCTTCATGCATAGCTGAAGCAAAGCCAGAGCTTTGATTTTACTGAAGGCTTAAGTCCACTTAGTTTGCTGAGAAGTTATTGAGTGAGGGTGCTGCGCTCGCACCTTCCTTGCCAAGAACACCCCTGGAGAGAGCAACAAACAGAAAACCCCCCCAGTGTCCCAGCATAAGGAACCACGTGCTGCCTGTCTGCATGCCTGACCCAGCACAGAAACACAGGCAGCCAGAGCAGGCTTTGGCCTCAGCGTTGCTGGCTGCCAGGTCTGGGCTACTGCAGTGTGAGAGAGCATTCTGTGAAGCTGACGTCAGTCAGATATTAGTGCAGATTCGATGTGTGCTTCTGCATTTTTTGGCTGCTGTTAAGGTAAATTTCTACTCTCTGGTAGTAAAAATAATGAATAAATAAATTTTTCAGAGCTTCTGAAGGAGAGAGACGGGTGGTTGTTTGCTAGTCAGATTGCTAACACTAATGCTCCACCAGGGACGTGCTGAAAGGCTGCTGTGGCTGCCTGAGCACAGGTGTCAGAAAGGGTAAGGGAGCGTCAAACTACCGAAGCTGCAGATCCTTTCCCAGTGATCATAATCTGGTGTGAACTGGCTACAATGCATCTGAATGTCCCACAGCTCAGGACAGGGAGTTGGTTTGCTGCCCAACAAAGCAAAAGGAGGTTGGCCTGTCTAGAGGTGTGACTCCAGCTGAGTCACAAATGTTATTATTATGGTGTAATTTAGGGCACAGGTGGGAGAGAATGTTAATTTGGATCAGCCCTTGTGTCTGCACAGAACAAGTACTCATTTTCTTGTGAGGAGAGTGGGACTTCAGTACAAGATCAAGGAATTTTTCTATGAGAAAGGAGTTTGCTTAGGATTGTTTGAAAGTTTTTTCTTCTACTTTTTTCACAATTTGAGCATACAGACCATGGATAGTGAGGGAAAAAAGCAGATGAGTTTATCAGAACTTAAGGGAAGCATTAGTTCTTGATGGTAGGATCAGTCCTTAGATAAAAGAGATATGGGGATGGCATGATGAATTCATAACTAGCTTAAAATAACAACAAAAAAGTATTATTGTGTGGTGTGGGGTCCATCCTTTTGGGAGCAGGAAAGAGTGGTATAGATCCCTGTAAGGAATGTGTGGTTAACTTAGGTATGGCTGATCATACTTGTGTATGAATCCTGAGTTTTTCTGGCTTCCTTAATTATAAACATGCTTCCAATCTTATATCTTATAACTCAAGCTGCCACCTACTGTTTTAATCACAGTGATTAAAACAGATTAGTGTCTGCATCATACTTGCCTCGTGGTTTTGGTTTTTGGGATTTGTTTGGGGTTTTGTTTTTGGTAGAGGTCTGTATAAAAATATTCTGGTCTGAGTTTGGATGAGGGTGTTTAGACAGCCCCAGGGCTGATATGAGGGCAGCTTGGTGTTAGCTGTCCCTCAGTGTTCTGGCTCCTACCCCAGGATGCAGAGCCTGTGCACAGCTGTGCTTTTCTTGTGTGACAGCCTGTGCATGTACACACCACTTATGCTACCAGTCACAAGGCCTAATGTGCTGGGAAAAAAAATAAGTGAAGTTTTCATCCTCAAAACATACCCCAAACCTCAATATTGTTGTGAGAATCTGGTGGTATCCCCGTTTGGCAGAAGAGAAGTTGAGGATGAGCAGGGCGCTGACTACCTGGCCTACTGCTGCGATGGGAGGCTGCACTAGGGCTGTTCAGGTCAGTTTCCACAATCCTTTCTCCTGTTTGTGTAGCTCCTGTGGCATCTCTGGAGTGTAAAATGGTAGCCTTTAAAAGAGCTGATAGAATAAGTTCTCTTATCCTGAGGTGCTCAGATACCACCCTAAGGTGATGAGATAAATACTGTTGCAAAGTTAAAATGAGTCTCTCCAGTGTAACTCCATTATTCTTCATTTAAAAGATAAATATACCGTCATTGTCAGATCAGATATTCCCCTTTGTCAGCATTCCATGGCTGACTTCCTGGGTCTAGATAGATTGATGATAGCTGTTTAATATTCTTTCCTTCATAACCACCAATTTGAGAGTTGCCAACTCTCATGATGACTGCTGTTTTTCTTAAAGCGTCAGCTTGATGTACATTAGCCACACAAGAATCAGAGCTTGTTTTCTCTTTTTTTCAAATAAATAGTTGTAAAGAAAGCTTGAAAAGGGGAATCTGAGCATCTAATGCTGGAGGCAAATAAGCACATGACAATACTGTTTTCAAGCTAATCTTGTGACTTAAGAAAGGGGTGATAGGTTCATTCATGGTTTTAGAACAATGTTAAGGGGAAGGATTTGATTTCTGACCCTTAGCTCCAAGATCCAAATGCTCTTGCTGGGAATATCTCTGAAGACCACTGGAAGATACAACTCAACTGCAATCCCTGGTGACCTTACACATGTGACAAATATTTCTTGTTGACTTTAAGCTGTGAAGTTGTGAACACTGTATGTTCTTAGGTGGTCCATAATTAGACTACTGTGTTAATTACATGTGAGCTAAATGCAGGGAGCTTCCAGCTTTTCAGTAGTGCTGTCTGCCTGCTCTCAGAAGAATGTGAGCAACATGGATATTTTTGGCATGCGGCCCATGGAAGCATTCAGATGACATGATCGAGGGGAGGTGGGTGAGGGTGGGGAGCTGTTGAGACTGCTCTTCTGTGGGGATTGCAGCTGTGGAATATTTTTCGTGTATGCTGTGGAGTACAGGCATCACCTGTGCCGGTGTGGCTCACAGCCAGGTAAAGGTGCATCTTATGGGTACCCACAATGTCAAAAAAGCTAAAAACTCCTTAGCAGAATGTTTTTGCTCGGTGGGTCTCAAGTGAATTCAAGTTCAAGGAAATGCCTGCTTGAAGGGGGGTGTACTCTTTTTAGTTGAAGAAAATTGAATCTGTTCATTTTGGTGCCTGAGGATTTCTATTTTCCCAGCAGTTCAAGTGTACAAAATTGCACCTTCCATCTTGAGGCCCAAAGACCTCCATCACTTCATCTGCTGCCTATGTGGTAAAGTTTTACAACAGTTCTCATGGTCTTAGCTTGCTCACCAGATGGTTTGTTCATCCATTTAGGACATGGAAGGAATCTCTCAAACTGAAAATTAAACATGTCACAAATTAAATATTTTTGAGATTTAAGTTAGAACTTCTCTGTATTTGAGAATCTCCATTATTTGTGTGCTCCTCCATGTTAACTACTTTCCTTTGGTTCCAAGTTCTCATTAAGACAATTGAAATCTATTGTGAATGTCAGTGTTTGTGGTATCATGAAACCGAATGGTTTCATCATGAAACTGATGACGGTTAACTAGCTTGATCACAACAGAAAATCTTGCCACAAAGACTTCCTACACTTATATATAAATACCTACATATACCAAGAGAGTAGGGCTATTGCTAGCCAGTAATAATGCTGTAGAGAAGCTTCTTTATATAGCTCTTGTGTCTCAATAGTGTCTTTAGAACACTTAAGGCTCAAAAGATTGCACACAGTCTAAAAAGATTTCAAATAGAGCCAACCTGCTTCAAGCACCTAAGTCAGGTGTTTGAATGCAGGATGGCCAAAGAATGGAACAAAATGATGAGGCTTGTGAGGGGCATCCTATGGATAATAGTAATATTGCACCATGATCACTTCAGGTTGCTCTGTTCCATCCCTCCAGGGGCTTATGAATAGCTCAAATACACATTCACTTCTATTTCTACACTGTTGTGCCAGGGGTCAGGTAAATACACCACAACACGTAAACGGGAGTAGATACTGGCAATGAGTGAGTCATGCATTTCTTTGCTAACACCTTGGGTGGGTTTTTCTTTGATTGGTGTTTTGCTTTCCTCCCATCCCTCAACTATTCAAAATCTTGTTTCTGTGGACTAGAGAGAAACAGAGCAGAAAACTCCTTCCTTGCCTGCAATTTCTAAGCTTCTGTTTTCTGCCAGTTTTGTGCACCAAGGAGTTCTGATTTCTCAGTGACTTTTTCTCCCACTTGCTTTCCTCCTCCTGTTGACACAAACACTTCAACCAGTTGTTGTGCTTGTACATACACTGGAGTATAAGCTTCTTTTTTCCACTCTTTGAAGCCTATGTTTGCACTGAAATTTTTTACTGCAGTTCTTGCTCTGGTTTGGCTTCATCTGCTACCTGCTGTCCTTTCAGTGTATATCTCTTGCAGCATTTTGGAGAACAAGATGTGTGTTGAAGGCTGTGTCTCACAGCCTCTGTGGTCTCAGTGCATCTGCTGGGTTTGTTAAAGTTTTGCTGGTTTTCATTGCATTTCTAATGAAACAATCTAGCTGCTCTGGCAACTTTCAGCTGACCTTGAATTTGCAAATACTTAGGAATTTATATTCTACATATATAAAATTGAAATTATTATTCTTATGATTAAAAATATTATTCTTATGGTTATTGCCTGCAAGTCCTGTAATCTCAATGATATCTCAGGAGATAAAATAAACTCTCAGTACATAAGTGTCTGTATAAACAACATCAAATCATGTTTTCTGCAATGCAATTGCTTCTTTTCATGTATTCCTATAACTGAACAAGCATTAGAAAAATAATTATTATTGACATACTAGGAAAGGGACACATTCAGTTCTATCTTATAGGCTACCAAGTTGTTTCGCCAGGTAACATCAGCATGTACTAACATTATTTACAGTGTAATAGATGTTGTTGATTTGAGGATGTTTCTCTGTTTCAGAAATGGATTACTACAAGGCAGTGTGTTGCAAAATTCTACTTGTGTGTGTCGGGTTATGTTACTGTGCATCAGTCTAGAGAAGACTTCTTTGATTTTCAAGTACCCTCAGTTTTTGGTGCAGATGTTCATGTAAATTTTTTCTTCCTCCCTTCACTCCTGTGTAGCCTTAGGGGTGAGGCTGACGGGGAAAAAATCAGCTTGGTTGCTTGTTGGATGTGCATTTGCTGAGGAGGAGAAAATAAGAGTGTAGAGTTTTCTCAGGGCAGAGGCCTATGTTGCAACCTGGCTGGACAGCAGAGCATAAGCCTGTTCTACAATGAAGGGGGGTGTTTGGGGCATCAAACTGAAGAGAACAACCTTCTGGTAAAACATAAATGAACAGCTGTATGCCAAAAAGGTGGTCTAGATAGATAGAACCTGTGAACCTGGAGTTTGTGAAAACAGGCTGAAATTCAGATTGAACTTCTTGATAAATCAGTTCTCTCAATACAAGAGAGAACATATACAGAATACAAGTTCTGCATATGTGCAGATGCCTGCCTTTCCTCTGGAAATACTGTAATCCTTACATGAGGACAAAGGAACAAAATCAATTCTGTGCTTCTGCAGAGGAGATGACAGAGCTATTACTGCTCAAACTGAGCAGTGCAGACAACTAAAAGATAGAATTATTGCAATCTTTGAGAGTGTGTCTCTTTAGAGAGCTTTGGTGCAGCCCCCCTCTGCTTCCTCATGCGGTATCACCAGAAATGCCGTTTGTGTTTTGTCAGAGGACTGAGTGTCTCTAAAGCTGACATAAACTTCTGCAGAGTTACTACTGATTCCTTCACAATGCTAGCTTTGAGAAGCTCCACTGTGAAATGGAGAATATTTAAAACCTCACACATTTAATAGTTATTCTGTCATTGTTGTATATGCTGGAACATAATGTTTTTAATATTGTAAGGCAACTTTTAAGTTTCTATCAGATTTTAAAAAATGAACATATTGATGCTTTAATTGCTAGCACAGAATATATAGATAATACTGTATCTTTCACAAGAATCATGTTCTGCTGACAGATGAACTGATGTGATAGAGCTGAAACTTCTTCCCTCAGGATACAACAATTATTATATCCTTCTGTTGCTAAAATGGAAATTTCATATTCTCACATATCATGAAATCTAAAAGCTTCTAGCTTATGCATCTGTTCCCTGGCCACTAGAAACATCATTTCATTGTAGTAATTTGTCACTGATAAACATAATCAATGACCATGGAAACAATGTGCACAGTATATGCGAGTTTATATAACTTCTTTCATGGTCCATTTTTCTTCCAAGCAGGGGATTGAAATGGCAGCCAGGTCTCCTGCTGGTGTCCTCTTTCTGCTTTCCAAGAAAGCTGTTTCACTACTGACTAGTTTACTCATAGTAAGTTTTTACAAACAACTATGACTTACCTTTTCCTGGATGATTTTTGGATGTTCCCATCCATTGCCAAAGATTTCTCAGCTAGAATTTGCTGGAAGGAATAGCTGATTCAGCATAACAGGCTGAAAGCCACCAGCTGGGATTAAAAAATAGTGGGGATATAAGCAAATCAGCTAGAAATTGAATACTCTGTTGTTACTCTGTTAGTAACAACTGCAGAATGGTGAATCCAGTGGACATACTTTCAGATACTTTGGCTCTTATCCATTATGCTCACCTTTGACCCTCTTCACTCTCAATTTGAATGAGAACAGCTGGCTCAGAGGTTTTTGTAAATGTTGAGCTAATATTTTGCTTTCTTAAGTCTGTTGCTGCTGGATTTCACCTGCCACACTGAGAAATATGTAGTTACATTGATTGGTTTTTCTCCACCACTTTTTCCCATTTTTTTCCATTACTCTGAAGAGGAGCAGTCATGAGAGCTTCAGCTTTGTGAACTGTCTCCACACTTTCAGCTGGAAATACACCTTGATTTTTTTAGTGTTTGTTGAACTTGGGCTGGGTTAAGACTGTGAAGCCTCTCATTGTACTTTTCTGGTGTTTATGCCCACTGAAGCCAAGTCAAAATCACTTGGGACAAGGAATGGCTTTAGATGGGTTCTTGGATTTTCATATGAACTGGTCTTGGAACCAGAACTGGTCATTTTCTAGTTGGGAGAAACAGAGCTTTCTTTTTTTTTCCTTGTTTTTTTTTTTTTTTTCTTTCAAATTCTGTAGGATGCTTATTTTGATTCTGTGGCAGAGGGGTGTATTTATGTCCTGTCTAATGAGTTGATACTCTTGGTAAGATACCTAGCACAATCTGTAAATTTTAAGCAGGACAAACAATTGGCAATAGAAGACTTAAGGCTTTTAAAATATCTTATTGAAAACATTTTTTTTCAAGCACTTTCTAATTTAAATATTCTTTCAATGTTGAAGCAATAAAGAAAATGGTGCAAACATAAACAGACTTTAAAAATATTAAATTTATTCATCCCTGAGATACTGAATACTGAATCTGCTTAATGGGATTTTCTGCTGTCCAAGAATTTAAAAATGTTATAAACACCAGTCTGGTTCCATAATTGTGAGTATTTGACCTTTGGATGCTCAAGAGTATCCTCAGCTTCCCCCCTGCTGCTCTGAAATATGTCCTGCTATGGCTGCTAGCCTCAAGAGTGTTTTGGTTACTCTAAGGTTCCACTTCTGATGAAGATAACTAATGTTTCAGCAACTGACTTGAGCATTTAAGTTATTCTCATTATTTGAAGTGCTTTGATTTTTTTTTTTAATAATCTGTTTCTACTCTCCGTCCTGTTTGGAGCAAAACAACTCTATGGATAGGACCTTGTTTGCAGCAGAAAATTGTTCTTGTGAGCTGTTAGCATCTGTTAGAGCCATGAGGCCATTTCTGTGCAAATCAGCTTACTGCTGTGAAGTTGTGCCAATTCTGACCAAATCTCAAAGGGATTATTAAATATTCTAAAAGGTTTCAGTGAATTCCTATATCCCTCTTTACCATGCTCTCAGCTTCCCAGGTTCTAAATGTTAAAAGCCAGCCACAGGTCAGATCCAGTAGCTCTAAAGTGCTTTGGCAGTCCTCTTGGAGCAGATGTAGAGCTTAGGGAAGAGAGAGTACAGTTGCAGACTTGCACAAAAATGTTCTTGCATTTGACTTCCAGCACAACTTAGAACACTTCCCCCTCTCTCCCTGCTCCCACGTCCCCCACTTTGTTAAAGCTCTGCATTTGGGAGTATTACAGATTTTTCTGTCTGAACTAAAAAAATATAAATCTGCCTGTGCCTGCACCCAGATCTGGGACCAAGCAGACTGTCACTCTTGGCTGATGGAAATACAAATCCCAGTGTCTGGAAAATCCAGATCTAAATACAGCCCTAAAGACCAATCAGTGCAGGATCCAGAGCATTGGAATGCTATGGGGGGAGGGAGAAAAAATGTTATTCCATAGCTGTTAAAAACGAATGGAAAATGCTGTAGAGGGAATTAAAAAACCCTCAGACAATACCCTTACTAAGGTATTTCCTGAACCCACACTGAAACAAAATAGTTTAAAGCTTAGTCTGTCAGCCTTCTTGTGCTGGCAGGACTGTGAAGAGAGCAAAGTAAATCCATATGCTTAGAATCTGTAAGGAGCAAGAAGAGCTACAAAAAACCATGTTGTGTCCACTTTCACTCATCCACTCACTGACTTGGTATCTTTCTGGTGTTTGACTTTTGATTTTAGTAAGAGAATGGTGCCTCTTACTGTCTCTGATACACAACAAGAGGATCCATTGGTGTGTTTGGATTTGCATAGCCTATTGTGGCAAGCCAGCCCCCTCTGCATGCAGGCTTATCTCTGGTTAGTGCTGGTCTTACACCCTGTAAATGCCTCTCTTGGGCTGCAGTTCCATGGTTATGGAGTGCTTTGCTTGGGCAGTATATTTAGCAAATTGTGTAGTCAAATGATTATGTTAGACTGAGTGGTTGACATCTAGTACACAAATAATTATGACACTAAACTTACTATGTATGAGCTGGAGCCATAGCTGATTCCAGTGACAGATGGAAAACTCCACTGAACCTTTTATTGGCCATATGCCATTTCTGAGTGTTGGCCAACAACAAGATTTGTTGCTAATATATAATGATTTAAACAGTAAAAAGAGCAGCTGCACTTTGATTTTTGGTGCCTTTACTACAGGTTTTCCTGGAGCTTTTGAATATCTACTGCTGCTTTCTAATGCAAAGCTGTCGCTTCTAGTCTGTGAGAAGAGACTTTATCTTCCCAGCATTATCTGTGGTAGAATTTTATATTTTGATACTTATAACTAAAGCTCTCCTCTGCCTTTTATTGCATTATTAAGTTGACAGCATAAAAATCTCCTGCAACGTGGGACTGGAAATGGCTTGTAGGAAACTGGCTCTGTTGTGTAGTACTGCAACAGAGCTTCTTCCAGGCTGTCAGTAAGTCTTTATTTTTATGTTCTGTTTGAGGACTGGGAGAGCAGCATTCCTCCAGCTGTTCAGAGAAGACAACTTTTCAAAGCATGGTTCACTGAGAGGAACTGCATGTCCTGTTCGTTGTACTGCTGGGACAGCGCTTGCAAGTGTGTGTGTGGCTATAAACTGCAACTGTTACCTATGCAGAACATGTTATAGCCTTCCTACTACTGCTGGTGGAGCAGGATGCCTGCTGCCATGCCATGTTTTGACCTTTGTTTTTCTTAAAGAGGGTTTAACTGCATTGTCCTTTGTCAGTCTGTTTATTCCAGTATTCATCCAGAGAAAACCAAGACTGGAATGTGGAAAACAGAACTGTTCTGGCTTTTGGCCCAGCAGCAAAAAATTATGGTGAGGCACATGGCAAGGAAGTGTATTCCAATAGGAATTTATATATATGTATAGTGAAAAAAGAACACTTTATTTTACAAAATTTGTATGATGAAAGCTTGAATACAAATAAAATTGGCTAAATATTTGACCATCCTGAGCATCATCAACCTGCGCTGCACTGAGAAGAACTCCAGGAGTTTCTAGGATGTGTTTGGCTGATCCTATGGGTAAGGTAGAAATCATCGTGTTGCTTCTGTGCCAAGGGAAGAATGAAGTGGTCATTCATTACATCAAGTGATTTTCATTGTTTAAGGCAAGCAGGTAGGGAAGAGAGTTTACACCTCTATGCTTCTTTCATCTCCTTGGAAATCAGTGAGAAATGAGACTAATGTTTCTGATGGGCCATATGGAGAGAGTTACACAGCTGTGTGCCTCTGACCCTGGTTTGTTTCCTGACCAGCTCATGAGATGTACTATGGCTTGGGCTGGC
>VYZP01012223.1:3410-16443 GCA_013400635.1 Hypocryptadius cinnamomeus
AAAATTGTGAATTTTCTTGTTGTTGGATGAAGTCTTTCAAAGGTTATCAATTTGTTGCACTGTGATCCTCTGCATAGCTGGGACTTGCTCTAATCTTATGTGCATGTCACAAACCAATCATGTATTGATTAATTCCCTTTAAGCCAGAAACAGTGACCATCTCCGCCACAGAATAACAAAGGCATTGATTTGGGTATGGAGTCACACTTGCTGCTCAGACAGCTTGAACTTTGTGTTTGGTTTTCAGCCTCTGGGTTGGGCCTGATATGAGGGCTCAGCCCAGCTGTGAGGGACAGGTATTTCAGGCATTGCACAGAAGTTGTTTGTAATCCCAAACTGGTGATTAACTTGCATTAGTTTAGAAATTGATAATGTTAGCTGACACTTCTTTGGTTTCTCACTAATAAAAATCAAAGTCATCCACCCACTTCCTAGCAGTACAATGTGAGACAGTGGGAATTTCAGGAATGATTTGGGAAAATGTGCCTACAACTCCCTGACAGGAGGGGACAGCCGGGGGGGTCGGGCTCTGCTCCCAGGGAACAGGGACAGGAGGAGAGGGAACGGCCTCAGGCTGGGCCAGGGCAGGCTCAGGGTGGGCACAGCAGGAATTTCCCCATGGAAAGGGGGATCAGGCCTTGGCACTGCCCAGGGAGGGTTGGAGTGCCCATCCCTGGAGGTGTCACCTGGAGGTGGCACTCAGAGCTCTGGGCTGGGGACAGGCACAGCTGGGACTCCATGGGCTGGGAGGGCTTTTCCAGCCCAAATGATTCGGTGATTCCGTGGCTGTTGCCCTCCTGTGCAGACATGGGCTCAAACCCCGCCAAAATCTGAGCACTCCCTGTCTGCATCCCACCGAGGGGTGCTCATTATCCTCCCTGGCTGCCTCTGGAAATGGAAGCACGCCTGTGTTTCATGCTGAGCGTTGGAGTCAGGTTCATCATTAACCACCCGGCTGCTCCTGCGTCCTGTCCACGCTGCTGCTGCTGCTCACCAGGCTGTGGGTGTGGGACAGTGCAAGGTGTCCCTGCCCACGGCGGGTGGAGCATGATCACCCTTAAGGTCCCTTGCAGCCCAAACCCTTGTGAGATTTGCTGGTTCTGATTGTGCTCAATTTGGAGAGTTAATAGAAAGCCTTGTGTGGTGTGGCTGCTGCCGTGGCAGGGCTGTGCCGTGTCCTGGGCCGTGTCTGTCACATTGCTCAGCAGTCCCCACACGCTTTGTGCCGTTCTGTGGTGGCTGCACGGGGGCATTGATCCTGCCTGACCTGAGCTCGGTGTCACAGGGAGCTCAGAACCTGTGCTGGCACAGCTGGACAGGGCACAAACCAGGGCTTAAACCAACCCCAGAGCGCTGCTGGTTTGCTTCTGTCTTACAATGGAAGAAACTCTGACCACTTCCAGTGTGAGTCAGAAAAGCAGAGCATGAAAATCCCTTCAGCTCTTCTTACTTACTAACTTCAGGTTTTTAAAGTCCATTCCCATTTTTGTGCAGCTCAGCCCATGGAAGTCACCAGAGGAATGCTTCTGCTGAGCACTTGCCAGCTGAAAAACAAACCCCCATTCTTTGAGTGATGCAAACCACCGCTGGGCTCTTGCCGTAGGTCACTTACAACATTGCCTGCAACGTGACTTGTTTTGCTTACAAACTTCCACAAAGTGTTGCAATTCAGCTCTAAAAATAGAAACCAGTTTTATTTGTCCCAGAGCCGTTGTTGTCACAGCTTTCAGAGCCACAGCCAGTCCTGTTGTCTCCGAGTTTCCCTACACGTCCCTGTGGCAAAGGATAATTGAACCACCGAGCAGGGAACAGGCAGGGGAACACAGCGTTGGGATCCACAAAAACAGGAACAGGTTTCTAAGGAATCTGGTTAGCAGTCACGTGTTTCTTGTCCTGCACAGTTATGAACTTTGGATGGAGGGAAAATGAAGATTTTCTATGCAAAGTTCCAGATACTTAGCTGTTGTTTAAGGGGAAAAAAATCCCAGACCCTCCTTTCTAAAACTGAAACTGTGCTCCAGGGTAGGTTTCTGCTTCCCAGCCCTGCACTCAGATCACTGTCATTCCTGTCAGCAGTTCATGGGCATACACTGGGAACAGTTCCCACTCTTCTTCCCAGTCTTCACTATTTCTCATGTCAGGAAAGCACAAAATCAAACAAATATGCCCTATATCCTATTTGCTTGTAGAGAATGTGGTGGTCTGGGGCTGTTAGAAGCATCTTGTACCCAAATGCATTTATTTTATCCGTATTTGTGATTAGTTTGTGATGGAAAGGGGAATTTTCAGTGGGCGAGTGAATATTGACAATGGATATTTCCTCAGGTATGAGGAGCAGCGGGAGGTGTCCCTGTGCCATGACAGGGGTGGCACTGGGTGGGATTTAAGGTCCCTTCCAACCTAGAAGTGCCCATGATTCCATGATTTTAGAACTTGATCCCATCTCTATTGCTAGGAGCAAATGCAAAGCCTGGTAGGTGTTTTCAAATCCAAATATCCTTCAATCCCCCCTGCCCTTTTCAGCAAGGCAGCTCTGCTCGAGGAGCAGCTCCATGCAGGCTCCAGCTGTGGTGGATACAGAGCTTTGGCTTCCCCATGGAGCTGGAAATGCCGGTCCTGGCCGGAGCGCGGGGCCTGAGCGCGTTTGGAACAGCATCCTCGGCTGGCTGGGAAGGGAGGAACGGAGGGAACGGGGGGCTCGGGAGCCGGGAGAGGTGCTGATCTCGGGATGGGAGGGCTCGGGAGCCGGGAGAGGTGCTGATCTAGGGATGGGAGGGCTCTGGAGCAGGAGCGGAGCTGATCTGGGGAAGGCAGGGATGGGAGGGATGGGAGGGCTCTGGAGCAGGAGCGCTGCTGACGTGCTGCCGGAGCTGCAGTGACTCCGCAATGGCTGAGCCTGCCGGCACTGAGCTCATCCCGCAGCCTGCCGGGCAAACCCGTCCTTAGCTGCTCCGACTGCTCGGATCCGCGCTCGGGGTACGTGGTGAGCACATTTTACTCTATGCTTGGGGGATTTTAGTATTTTTTGTTTTATTTTCCTTCTCTGTCCTCTCAGTGCTTCCCTGGACCAATCGATGCATCACTCCTCATCTGATCTCACTGTTCAGAGGACAGAGAGGGAAAACAGAAGCATCTGCAGCAGGGATGGATTATTTTTTTAGGCTTTTGCAGTGTGGATTGTAAAAATCGGTTTAAATGTGTCTGCTCGAGCAGCCTACAGGTATTATCTGGAGTGCACTGCAGGCAGGGACTCCCTCGGTGTGCAGCATGAGGGGCTGAGGTTTCTGCCTACCTGTGCTCCTTAATTAGCATCTACCTGTGCTCACTAATGAGTGCATAACTATGCTCCCTAATTAGTGCCCGCCTGTGCTTATTAATCAGTGTTTACCTGTGTAATGTATCTATAAATATGGACATAGAGTGTGATAGACAGACAGACAGATTTGCTGCACATGACCCATCTGCTGCCCAAAGGCTCTGTGGGCTCCATTTTCAGGTGTGCTGTTTGCCATTCTGTGTCTGAGGTCATTTCCCCGTTCTCCCTCAACCATGGCTCTGATGTGCAAGGCTTTGCTCTCGGTGCCAGGAAGGGGATGGCTCTGCCTGGCACTGGCACCCAGCTGCACCTTCCTGCTGCCTCTGTTCCTCAGGATTTTATGGAGTCTCTGTCATGTGTGATGCAGCTGGAATGCCAGGGCCAGAGATTGCTGCTGAGTCTCCTGTGCAGCTGTAGTGTTGGTGTTTGGGGCAGTACATGCCCTGATGAATCGCTGTGACAAATAATCTGTGTCTGTGCTCGCCGAGGAACTGATTCGGGCATTTCCTGTGTGCTGAACTCTGTGTCTCAGAACTGCTTCCCATGGCAATCCTGTCCTCACAGGAAAGCAGTGCCATCCCTGGCAGTGCCCGAGGCCAGGCTGGATGGGCCTTCAGCAGCCTGACACGGTGTGACATTGGTGTCCCTGTCCATGGTAGGGGTGCAATGGGATGTGCTTTAAGGTGCCTCACAACCCAAACCAGTCTGGGCTTTTGAGTCTGTTCTGTGCTATTTAACCTAAAAAAAGAAAGTTATTTCATTTTTCTTTCCCAGCTGCTTGTTCTCTCAGTCATTTTAAATGTGATTTATCTCATCCAGATTCCTTTTCCTTTCAGTTCATGGGACGCCTCTACTGACACTGCTAAAATTGGAGACAGACATTAGAAAACACATTGGAGTCCGTTGACTTTTGCCTGTTATTTCACACATTGTGATACAGCCAGAGAAATGTGTGTAACACAAAATAATAATTTCCTGGCAAAAAAAGACTCACAGCTGTCAGCCTGGGCTCTCAGCTGACATGCAGCATCCTTAACCTGCCACCCTTCTGCACTTGGGCTCCTCTCTCTGTAAGGGCTTGCTGGGTGCTTAATATATGCTCAAAACGGAAAGTTTCTCAGGGCAGATTGCTTTACTTTGCAGTGGAATTTCTGCCTGCTTTGTGTTGGCTCTTGGCAGCTTCCTGACCCATAACCCCTTGTTCTTCACCTGCAAATACCAGACTGGTAGGAATTTTAATGTTTGCAGTGGTGGTTAAGAGGACAGTGGGACCAGTACGAGGCCACAGGAAAGTGCATTTGTCACCAGGGCCCTGATGGAGAAAATAACACCCCACTTGAATAGGCTTTAAAGAATGTGCTGAAGGCTCATGGGTTGTCTTGACAAATACCAGTCTGGGATGTATTTGTGGAACTGTGTGCCTGTAAATCCTTCCCTTGGTATATGCTCAGTTGTCAACACCTCCCACGTGGTGAAGTTTCACCAAGTTTCCCAATGCACTGTCAGTTTACATGAAGAGTAAAACTTTGGTGTTTTTTCCTTAAAATGCATCTCTCAAATATTACTTTTTATTGCAGATGGCTTGAATTCAAAGTAGCATCAGCAAATGAATGTTAACAAGTGAAGGCCTTTAAATAATGATCTTTAACATTTTCCCTTAAAACATGTGTTCTCAGCTTGTCACCTTCTGTGCTGCAGCTCTTCATGTATGATCAGGAGCAGAGGCTCGGCTTAAATGGAAAAGTAATTTGAAAAGCAAGTCCTAAAAATTTTACACATCCTGGTTGACTGGGATGTAGGATTTGAACCCACCCAACCAACTCTGGGAGTGAGACTCTAACAGCACTGAACAATTTTAAGACACATAACAACATTTGTATGAGTATATTTTATGGTAAAAGCAGACAAATATTAGCCAAAACTTCAGAAATCCAAACAAAATCACTCATGGGATCCTGTCTTTATTTGCCCACAGTGGGCCAGGAGCAGGTACCTGCATGCAGAGGAGAAGAGAGCTTCCTTCTCCCAGAGCATCGAGTGTTGGCTGCTGTAGTGGCAAAATGCTAACCCATTTCTAGCAGTCATTTCACCTGGAAAGCTAATTCCTGATTTTCCTTCACAACTACAGCCAAATGTGCCATGCCCAAATAAACCCCCAAAGGTCTCAGAGCTGAACAGAATTCTGTAGAAATGACTCTGATGGAGAATGACATGGTGGCAGATTTTTGAAGTCTCTTCGTTCCTGTGCAGACCCGCAGCTCTTTCCAGGCACACGTGATCAGGGATTTGTTATTCACTGCTGGTGTGGAATCGAGATGAGGGTTCAGTGGATTTCATCTGTGGAGCAGAGGCAGTGCCTGAGGAGAGACAGCTGGGAAAGGCTTGAGAGAATGTCTGGAGGATAAATGTTTCCTCAGACACACAGCCAGCAGCAGGGTGTGGAGTCTTGGCTGTGCTTAAATCCAGTGGAGGTGCTGGGGCTGGAGCTATTGCACTGCTGCTGTGGTCATTCGACCTTGACAAGGTCAAGTGCCAACAGGGACTCTTTAGAAGGTCACTTTAAGCTGCAGAAAGTGGCTTTTCTACCCCCTCAGCTCCTGTTCCTGTCTGTGTTGTCCCTGTTGGTGGTTCCAGCTCAGCTGGCCCAGCCTGGAGGCACCGCTGGAGCCCCAGGGAGGGGCTGCGGGCTGGGCTTTGACCCACACTCCTTGGGCTGGGATCAAGGACTCATGGGCTGGGCTGGCTGGGGAGGGTCCTCAAAGCTCATCCCATTCCTGCAACCATCCAGGTTTTACCCAGGGTGAGGCACAAAGGGCTGAGATTTGACCAGGCTGTGTTAAACTGAGTTTGTTACAAGCATTTGTCAGATCAGGCAGTAGTCAGTGGCCACAGTGGCTGGTTTGTTTGCTCCCAGGGCTGTTGTGCTTGCTCTCAGTGTCACTGTCCATGATCCCTGCTGTGCTGTTGTCCCCTCTGAGTGCTGGGCTCAGGGTATCCTTGTGTTGGGTTTGTGACACTTGGTTATGGTACAATGGAATGGTCTTGAAGGAAAATTCATTTCCTTGCTGTGCAGTATAGCAAGAAACTGAAAACACTCAGTGGTCAAGATTTATCTGTTCTATCCCAGATAATGCCTGCCGTGGTTAAAAGCCCTTTCTCTCCAATCAAAATGCTTTTGGGATTTCTACTGTGGCTACTAATGACTAATTAAAACCTTGCTGTACTGGTAAACCCCAACTTTTCCCTACCTGAGCTCTCCATGTTCCCAGCTGTCACTGAAGGAGGCAGGATGGATTTGGGGTTTGTAAGCCAGCCCTGGTACACCCCAGAGCTGTTCCCAGCTGTCACTGAAGGAGGCAGGGTGGATTTGGGGTTTGTAAGCCAGCCCTGGTACACCCCAGAGCTGTTGGGAGCACCTGGGGAGGTTCCTGCAGGGCTGGCCTGGGGCTTGGGCAGCCTTGTCACAACAGGGGAACCCTTTATTGTCCGTGCTGCCTCTGGAAGGATTCCTTGCACGGTTTGGCACTCCCACCTTGACTTTGCCTGCTCTTCCCTCAGTGTTTTCCCCTGCAGCTGCTGCTCAGGGAGCTCAGGGGGCAGAGCTGGGGGCTCCTGGCACCCCTGCCCATCCCAGCCCCACTGCTCTGCCTCTACCCCCTCACCTGTGGGGAAAGAGGCAGCGGGGAAAGGGCTCAGCCTGGGGAAAAGGGGCTCAGGAGGAGCATTCTGGTCAGGCTCTGCTCCCAGGGAACAGGGACAGGAGGAGGGGGAATGGCCAGGGAGGCTCAGGGTGGATATTGGGAAAAGATATTTCGTGGAAAGGCTTGTCCAGCCCTGCCACAGGCTGGCCAGGAGGTGTTCAAAAAGCGTGTGCATGTGGCACTTGAGGACATGGCTGGTGCTGGCCTTGGCTGTGCTGGGCTGACAGCTGAACTCAGTGAGCTCAGGGGTCTTTTCCAGCCATAAGGATTCCACACTTCTGCGATTTAGCAGCACAGTCAGAGACAAACCAAAACAAGCCTTTGGGTTTCGTTTTCTCTCCTTTCCTGAATACACAGCTGGTTCCTGAATTGGCACATGCAAAGATTCCAGTTCCACATATTGCCAATCCCAGTTTATAGGGACAAAACCAGCTTTGCCAAAGCTCTGGGCTTTGCTGGTTTGCAGAGCTGCATGGAAGGGAATCTCAGGTTTTATTCCCTTAGGACACACTCAGGTGCAGCAGGAGTTAAGGGAGCTGTTGCTTGGTGGGTGCCCCTGGTTACCTGTCAGTCACCCAGCAGGCCCAGCAGCCTGACCTGCTTCCAGCCTGAGGGAGCTCTGCCAGGCAACACTTCCTAAACAAAGGCAATTTTTTGCTTTCTTTGGTCAGGAATTTTTTTTTAATTCCCCTCTTACTAAAATACCAGCGTGTGTCCTAGGACTGACATGGTTTTGGCCTGATAAGGTTTTACACCACAAATGGAGTAAAAAAAACATGGTTGAGAAGCAAGGAATGCAGCAAATAGGATATGTCATGGATATGAAGAGGAATGCAAAGACAAGAATACTTAAAGCCTTCCTAGAGTTGTGCTGCAGGAAATAAGAGGTGGGAATGGAGGCTGAGACAGGAAAAGCAGGGGCACAGGGATGGGGAGAGTCACTAAGGCTGGTGTCAGAGTTAGCATCAAGAGCAGGAGCAGACAAATATAAACATGGTTTTTCCCTCAAAGCTTCTTTTCTGGTGTTTTGGGAGTTTGGGGTTGGGTGGGTTTTTTTGTTATCTTGTCTGTTCAAAGGGAAAATATGAAATGGGAGTGTGTGAAATGAGTTTCTTCAGCAGTGCTCAGAGATCAGCAGGATCCCAGACTGGTTTGGGTGGGAAGGGGCCTAAAGCTCATCTGATTCCACCGCCTGCCATGGGTAGGGACACCTTCCACTAGCCCAGGTCACTCCAAGCCCTGTCCATCCTGGCCTGGAATGGCAGGAGAGGGTCAGACTGCCTGGCATTGGTGGAGGTGGCACATGCCCACCCCTCGAATGTGAGCAAACCCCTCGGAACACCCAGAGGAGCGCTGCTGCTGCTGCTGTGCAACACAAAGCTCAATAAAGGACCTGTGTAACTTTGGGGGAAGAGTCTTAGTGTAAAACCTTTTTCTCCTCCTTTCCCTGTAAACTCCTTGCCATTATGGTGTGAGGGTTCTTTTCCCTCCAAGAGCTGGGCTGAGGTTTGGGTATGTTTTACTGTGAGGGCAGTAACAGTTCTGTGAGGGGAGCAAGTTGTTGGTTAACTCGGTGTTCTGCATCGACATGTGGGACCAAAGAGAAAGAAATGCTCTGCTAAAAATATCATTGCTGTTGTTTAAAAATAAGCCAGTCAACAATTGAATTTGAGACTGAAGAGTATAACCCAGGCAGGAACGTTTCCTTCTCTGCTCCTGTTTCCGTGTCAGTCGCCACGGGTATCGGGGAGTGGCGGTGAGCAGACGTAGCTCCCGGGAAGGGATGTCTGCCCAGGCAGGGATGTACTCACACATCCAAACCCGAGTGAAGGGCAGGCAGCAAAGACCCAAGGGCTTGTTAAAACAGCAGCTGCGGCTTTGGGACGGAGTTTGGAGGTGCTGTTGTACACCAGCACTCAGAGGCACCGAGTGATTCCGTCCCTGATGAGCCCTGGCTGTGACCAGGGTGCTCCAGCTTTATGAGGGGTGCTGTACCTGTGGCTTTAGGAAGGTTATTTCATATTAATGACACACATCTATTTAAAGTAACATCTGTGCCAACTTAGGGCCTTCCAGTTTCCCTGGAGTTCTGAACTCCAAGATGGCTTGACTCACACAGAGTAAAATTTTCTGAGATGTTTTTTCATGTTCTTTATCAGCCAAATCAGTTTTGTTATATCTAAATTTAGGCCATCAGCCATGCAGGCCTGGTAGGGGTCATTTGTTACAGCAGTTGTTATTTCATTGCTGTTGTGTTTTCGTGCTCAAACCCAGTGCTGGGTCTGCCTTGTGTCCTGCCCGCTGCTGACAATAAAGTGCATTGAACATCAGAAATGTGAAGCTGAAACCTGGCTGGGCCAAGCTCTCCCCTGGAGATCAGAAGGCCGTGTCATTTCCTCTGCAGCCCCCAACAGGCCCAGGTCACTGACTCCCACACATGCCTTAGTGCAGTGAGTGCTGAGCACTGGAAGCCAGCCTGCTCTCAGAAATGTGTCACTGTCTCAGTTGTTGTCTCCTCATGAGCAGAGGGCTGGGAGGCTGCTCAGAGAGAAAAGCTCTGTGTGAAATGTCACATTTGGCAGCCTTGCAGCACCTCTTCAGAAAGTCTTATTTGGATTCTGAAATATTTGTAATATTCTTGCTGGGATATAGGATTTGTTTTGGTTTTTTTAAAAAAAAACTACAACACATTGACTTTGAAGATGAAGCATAAAAATTATTTTTAGCATTTGATGCTAAGTCATCGGAGATGATCAAGGAGAAAGAACAACATTTATAGCTCCCTTCTCTTTGGCAACAGCAGAAAAACCCCATCCTCCTTCCTGGCTGAGTAAGGAGCTTTCCTCAAAGTTGACCTCAAATCCCACCCAGTGCCACCCCTGCCATGGCAGGGACACCTCCCACTGTCCCAGGTGCTCCCAGCCCCAGTGTCCAACCTGGCCTTGGGCACTGCCAGGGATCCAGGGGCAGCCACAGCTGCTCTGGGCACCCTGTGCCAGGGCCTGCCCACCCTCATAGCCAAAAATTCCTTCCCAAAATCTCATCTAAATCTATCCACTTTCAGTTTAAAGCCATTCCCTGTGTCCTGTCCCTCCATGCCTTGTCCCCAGTCCCTCTCCAGCTCTCCTGGAGCCCCTTCAGGCCCTGGAAGGGTCTCTGAGCTCTCCCTGGATCCTTCTCCTCTCCAGGTGAGCACCCCCAGCTCCCCCAGCCTGGCTCCAGAGGGGCTCCAGTTGCAAAATAGGGCTTTAAAATTCTTGATTTTAATTAAACATAAATACTTCTAAAAACTCAAATGCCATTCTAAAACATTCCAGTTTCATTTTTGACAGCATCTCAATTTCTCATCTTAATGTTTTGACTAAACAATTGAGAAATAAATCCATCACCAAAAAATGCTCCAGGCAGCAAAGTTCACCCCAGCAGCTGTGTGGGGTAGTGGGGTGCCCATCCCTGGAGGTGTCCAAGGAATTCCTGGAGGTGGCACTCAGAGCTGGGGCTGGGGACAAGGTGGGCACCGGGCACAGCTGGGACTCCATGGGCTGGGAGGGCTTTTCCAGGCTAAATGATTCTGTGATCCTGTGTGTCAGACACTGCCTTGTGCCTGCAGCCTGTGGGGCTCACTGGCAAGCTCAGTCACTGATCTGCAGCAGTTATTGCCCTTTTTTCAAGGGAAGGGAAAAGGCAGAAGAGCAGCAGGTTTGGCCTCCATGGCAACGGCAGCGGCTGCGCTCGGCTCCAGCCGTGCCTGGGGAAGCTGCTCCCGAGCATGTGTTTGTTTTCCAGATCTGCTTGCTACAAGCCCGTTTGCCAGAGAAGAAAGTCGTGTTTTCCTTAATGCAGTGAGGAGAGGGACTGTGCAGGGCCGAGCAGGGCTCTGGGACCCCGCTGGGGGCTGCTGGGGACAGGCCTTGCCCTGCAGTAAAGGGGAGCAGGGCAGGACAGGGAAACTGAGCACCCCTGTTCAGCTCCAACAGGGCATTTCACTTCCATTCCCTCTGGTTTACATCCTGCAGTAAAGGGGAGCAGGGCAGGACAGGGCACTTAGAGCACTGAGCACCCCTGTGCAGCTCCAAACAGGGCATTTCACTTCCATTCCCTCTGGTTTACATCCTGCAGTAAAGGGGAGCAGGGCAGGACAGGGAAACTGAGCACCCCTGTGCAGCTCCAAACAGGGCATTTCACTTCCATTCCCTCTGGTTTCTTTCCTACTCTGCTGGAGGGTTCCCAGCCCATGGCATGGGTTGGAAGTCTCCAAGGCCACGTTGGACATTCTACCTGGGATGGTGGAAGGTGTCCCTGCCGTGGCAGGGGTGGAGTGAGAGGAGCTTTCTGTTCCTTTTCAACCCTAACCAACCTGGGATTTTAAGGATATAACAAATACAAGGGTCAGACTGCTGAAAGAATTGGCTGAGTTTGAGATGGAGAGGTTTCAGCCTTTCCTGGGGTCTGTCTCCCTTCCCAGAGGTGTTGCTGGTGTGTAATTAGGGGCAGTGTGCTGGATTCTGGCCTTGGGGGGGTCAGGGCTGGTGCCCCCTTCCCTTTGAAGCCAGGCCAGTGCACGGAGCTGCTGTGAGCAGTAGCTCTGGCAGCAGGAGCACAGCCAGCCCTGCTCTCCTGGGGGTTTGGAGGCTCTTTTAAATTGGGATTCTCTAGTGCTTCAGGCTAATATTGATTTTTTCTTTTCTGGTTTTATTATTTTTTTATTGAAGCATTCACCTCATGTCTCCTGCATGACATGAAAATTTCATTCTTCTGCTTTCTTACTCATTCACTCTTTGAATCCATTCTAAAACTCTCAACTGCACCTTGTATTTCTTTTTAAAGAAGATGCTGTTCATTGGTTCACACCTGAACACTACCTGATGGTCACTAATATTTTAGTGGTTTGAACAGATTTATGTCTGCAGAGATGTCAGAATTCTCTGTGTATCTCTTCTATATGTATGTCTTCTGTATGTCTTCTGCACCCACTTTTGGCTGCTGCTGGAGCACCCTGTGTCTCAAGCCCTGATGGTCAGAAGCTTTGTAACCTTGAGGACTTTGTTAAATCCATGGAAATTTGCAGGATGTGTTTGGGATTCAGTGGTGCCAGCACAGGAAGGAAAACAAGACAGTCCTTTTATGTAAATGGCATCTGCATTCTTACTTCTAATTAAAAAATCGAAGGGAAAAGCTTTCTGTAATTAAAGGACGTGTTTGCTAATTTGTCACAGGCTGGTGTCTGGAGCAGTTCTGGCTGGATCATTCTGGAAGTAACTTCCAGCTTTCCCTCTCCACAGGAGCAGGCTGAGCATTCACCTTTCTGTGGTCAGGAATGCCAAGGGCAGGGCAGGCTGAGCAGGGACAGGACAGTGTCCGTGTGTCCGACCCGGCTGCTGGGCCCGGAGCTGAGGCCCTCCTGCAGACACCTGCCCAGGTGTGGGGTGGTGCCAGAGCTGGGGATGCCCTGGGAGGGGCTGGGCAGTTTGTGGGGTGGGTCAGCGGCTGCTGCTGGGCTGCTGGAGCCCGGGGCCGTGCCGGGGCTAGCCCCAGCTCGCCCGGCCGGGTCGTACCCGTGCCCCTGCCCAGCCAGGCGGGCTCAGCCTGGCAGACGGGGCTCTCAGCCCTTCCCAGCTCACCCGAGACCCCGCTCAGGGACCCCCTGCGCTGTCCCTCCCGGCCGGGGCAGTGCAGAGCCCAGGGACGCGGTGGGCTCTGGCCCACGGCTCAGGGCTGTGGCTGGGGTGAGGAGCTCTTTCCCTGCCTGCTCCCATCCAGGGGGATCCTGCAGCCTGTGGAAAGGTCAGAGGGATCCTCCCAGAGCCAGCCTCACTCGTGGGGCACTTGCCATCCCTGCCAGCCTGCCAGGGCTCCTTGGGCAGGGGCTCCCTGGGCAGGGGTCCCTGGACAGGGGTCCCTGGACAGGGGCTCCCGTTCCCATTCCCATTCCCATTCCCATTCCTGTTCCCGTTCCTATTTCCATTCCCATTCCCATTCCCATTCCCGTTCCCGTTCCCGTTCCCATTCCCGTTCC
>VYZP01012225.1:0-13007 GCA_013400635.1 Hypocryptadius cinnamomeus
AACCCAAACCACTCTGGGATCCTGTGACAGTCCTGGACTCCCAGCAGCACCATCCCCCTGCCCCAGGAACCCGCTGGCTCCTTGTCCAAGAGTTTGAGAAGCTCCAACATTTCCAGCACCCCAATCCTTTGTTCAGTAACACTGAGCAGCAGCAGCAGCGCTGATCCTTCAGACAGCAATCACAGCACTGGCTACACCCTGCTGCTCTGACAGGGACAGTCCTGTCCTTCAGAGGTTCAGCACTTCATCCTTTCTTTTCAAGGGATAAAAAAAAAGAATCAATTGTTCCTCTGGAATCACAGGAAGTTTAAATGGAAACCTAGTATACTGGTTTTTTGAAAATATTTCTTTTCAGTAGCTCTGGAGTCACCTTGGAGCCACAGAAATCAAAATTGTTTTGAAACAGATAACGGAAGCTCTCATAATCCTTGTCGAATATTTTTCCAAGTATAAGAGAAAGCGAGTCTAGAGGGCAGGGATGGATGGGATATTGGGAAGAAATCCTTCTCTGTGAGGGTGGGCAGGCCCTGGCACAGGTGCCCAGAGCAGCTGGGGCTGCCCCTGGATCCCTGGCAGTGCCCAAGGCCAGGCTGGACAGGGCTGGGAGCACCTGGGACAGTGGAAGGAGAGCACTGGAGGGGCTCTGAGGTCCCTTCCAACCCAAACCATCCTGGGATTTTCCTTGGAGTGCTGCCAGTGCCAGCTCCAGCACGGCAGACAAGACGATGGCTCAGCAGCACCAGCTGCCCCTGCACCCAAAAAGCGCAGCCCGAGTTTAAATCAGGGTGAGAGAAAAGGAACAGAAAGAGGTGAGGCACAGAAAGGAGCAGCACAGAAACCACAGCACCAGTTCCTAGAGACAATGTGAGATGGCCTCTCGAGGTGCAGCTTCTACACCCACAGCACTGAGGGGCTCTGCTCTCTGCTCTGCCCCAGGAAGATGCACTGGGATGGAGGAAGATGTCCCTGGCTGAGAGAGAGAGGCAGGGAGCAAGGGCCACTCACCTGGCTTTAAAGAAAAAAGAGACTAACTCCTTGCTTGCTCATCACTCACACCTCCCTTTCTCTGATTTTCACCAGCGGGAACCGGAATATTGAACGTTTCCAAGGGAAAAGAGGCGTCAGCATTGTGCACATTTGGGAGAGGAGCACAGATGTCTCTGAACTCCAGCACCTCCACTCAAGGCTGGCTGTGCCACCCCTGTGGCCATGCCCTTCCCATTTCCCAAAGGAGAGGCAGATTCTTGGGATGCTGCAGCCACGCGTCCTGGTTATTTTTATCCTGGCAGTTAAATACTGAATCGTGGCTACTATAAACAAACCTGTTTAATTTTCGACTTGTAAATGTTCTCTGTGCCAGTTTTTCTCAGTTACTATAAACTAGGCCATGGAAAGGGATGGATTTTCTTTTTTTAAAAGTGTCAACTAAACATTGCTCAACACTCTACCAAAATCCCTCCATTACTCAGAGCCATGTTGGCAAAACAAACCCAAACCCAGCACTTCTGCAAGGGGAAGATTTACAGCGATCAAAACCACACTTAAACTGACAGATTCCCTCCACAGTAAAAAAAAGAATCCAAACAAACAGAGAGAATGATGCAGCAGCAAAGGCTGGAAACACCAGGCAAAGGATCTCCCCTTGGCTTGAACCAGCCCAGCTCTGCCCAAGGACAGCTCCACTCAGCACCTGCTCCCTAATTTGTTCTACACCATGTTCAGAGGTATTAAATGACTCAATGAAGCCAAAAGCACATGAAATACTTCCCTAATGCTCACCAAAGCTGTCATCGATTACACAGAGCTGTGCTGGGAACAGGGATGTGCATCCCAAAGGAAAGGGGGCTTGGCTGGAAATCCCACAGCTCATTAGCAGATACCACCCCTGAACAGCAGCAAGGCCAACACTGCCATAGATTACCCTGCTAGTTAGCAAGGAGTCTGTCTAATTAATAAAAATCACTGCCATGGACCCACATGTTCACAAACGAGCCCCTTCTCCTTGGCAGCCAAACTCCCTGGCTTTAGGTACAGGGAAAACCTCCTCCACCTTTCCTGAGGCCACCAACACCAGAAAAATGAGAGGGAAGAGAAAAACAAAAGACTAAAAGACCAGACTAAGCAGAAAGCAGAACTTCAATGTGACTTCAAAAGCACAGTTTGACAAACTTCCGTTCACAGACTCTGCATTTATTTTCTTACTCATTATCACTGCGGTCTCTGACACCAAAGTAAGTGTGTTTTAGGTATTAACATTACATAAGAGGTAACATTTTATAATTTGTGGCAGGAATCTCAGCCTCAGTTTTGTAATTTTAACACCAAAATCATTATCATTTCCACGGACTGCTTTCAGCATCAAATCAAATACCAATCGAGGCAACAAATGTGTAACTAGCTATGCACAAGCCTGCTGTAGGATGAGTCATGACCCCACTGAGGTGCATTCCTGATGCTGGAACATACAGGCTGCCCCTTGTCCAAATCATCAGTAATCTAAGTGTAAATATATTTTCCTTCTGTTTTTCAGGTAACAAATAACGCCAGAAAGACACAGCAAGAAGCACACACAGAAAATAAAGCTGGTGACAAGCCAAATAAGCAAACAGGTGTGTGAGAACACAGGAGAACGACACTGGCCAGAGGTGTTATCTGAGGAGTTCCATCAGAAAAGGCAAGAGAGCAGCCTTCAAATCTTGCATCCATCCCCAAAAACTCCCGGCCCAGGCATGTGCTCCTCAGAGCCACATCCCAATCACCACTTTCTGCATCACTCCACATCCTCTAGAGCGTTGGGAGGCTCCTGAGCCAGGGCCATAAAGGGCTGGGCGAAGAGTAAAGTCCTCCAGCAACAGAGCCCTTCCGACTCCAGCCTTGTGCTGAGCTGGAGCTTTCAGCAAATTAACTGCAGCCCACACAAACACGGCAGAGAGACAAACTCCTTGGAAAACAGCAATAATTCTGTCATTGGAAATAGTCATTTTGTGCACAAACACTCTGGGATTGATCCTCCTCAGCCTGTAATCTTTTGTGCAATCAGCTTCACGCTGAACCTGCAATTTCAAATAACATAATGTTAACTTCTATGGAAGTGACTGCCTAATTATTCACTGGAAATTGCTTTGCTATAGAAGCTCTCCAGGCAAGGAACAAGGGCTCTGGGCAGCTAAAGCCTGCCATGCTGAAACGGCTAATTTATTTTTTGTCCTATTGGTCTGCACTTGCAGAAAGTTGCTAGGGACGTGTGCCAGCCAGACAAAGGCAGGGGAAAGGAAGCCAGCAGCACAACTCAAAGACCAACACGCACTGCATCCCCAAATTAGAACAAAGCCCTACGTCAGGGGCTGGGGCTGGCAGCCTCCCTCCGGCCGGACTGCGGCACTCTGCACATTAATGCCAACGAGAGCTGCAAGCAGGACACAGCCACCTCACTGGGCACACCGAGGGCAAACACACTTTGCCCAATCACTAATATCTGGAGCGGTTTGATAGCAGGGATCGTGAGGTCACAGCTCCTCCCAAGCAACACCGCGGCTGCATTCGCCATTTCTCCTTTTCCCATCTAGCCCCACTGGAGCAGCTCAGCAGAGGGCTTTACACCATTCAGAGGAGTTCTCCACAGCTTTTTTTGGAAGAAAAAATGAAAAAAACACTTCCTTTCCCCCTTCCTCATCAGGCAAACACGTAAACATTAAAGCCAAACATCGCCATTAGACACAGCAGCCGTTCAGGGGACTTCCTCCATTTGCTGCCTATCACATCCACAACTTGCCACTGATTTTTAAACCCTATAAAGTTTTTCATTCCTCTCCATTTCCTTTAGTGGAAAACATATCCTGACCTTTTATAAAACAGATTAAATTCCAGACAGACCCGAGGAGGCTCAATCGTAGCAAAAGACCAACTCCGTTCTGCTTGGAAGGAATAATTTGTTGTGCTGATAGTAGCTTGGCAACATTCGCCACTATTCTTTTCCTGGTTTATATAATTAAGAGTAAATAAGTGACATGAGGTAGATAGATTGCCACTGAAATTTCAGCTTGCACTTTAATTATTTCATTTCTGCAGTAGCAGTGACGAGACATTGGCCACAAAGCCCAGTTTAGCTTACTTGGTCTCCAGCATAAAAAATACAACGGAGAGACGAAGCTTCCAGGCCACTAAGGGTTCTTTGAAACTTCTCAATAAAATTGGAGAGGTTCAAACTGCTCTTCCCATGTAATTCAAACTGACATTGGGTAGGTTAAGATAAGGTATTGGGAAGAAAGTCTTCACTCAAAGGGTAGTGAGGCCCTGGCATGGAGAGGCTGTGGCTGCCCCTGGATCCTGGAACTGTCCAAGGCCAGGCTGGAGCGCTGGGATTGGGGAAGGTGTCCCTGCCCATGGCACTGGATGGGCTTTAAGGTCCTTCCAGGCCAAACCATTCCATGATTCTATGATTTACACCCACCAGTGATAAATCCTAAGACTAACACCAAGCCTCTAAACATGGGGCACATCCCAATTCTTCAGGAGACCGAGCTAACTCACAAATCCCAGAAAAGATTGAGATTCTTTAGATCTCCCTGGCACAGCTGCAATAATCTGTGTGTTTGTACACTGGATCTGACCGTGCAGCCCGTTCTAAAGGTCAACTTTGCATGTGCAGCCCAGAGATTTTCACTTGCCTGGTGTGTGGCAGCCACAAGCAACCAACCCCCCCATTCCCACGCAACTGCCGCTCATTAAACGCCTCTTTTAACAACAATTTCCAGAATGAAAAGCCCCACTGACCATATGGCCACTTATTAATACTACATTTGTTTATCAGTTTAAATAAACCCCCTACAGCAATGAGTATCCATGTAATGAGGACTCAAACACAGCTCACAACGGATGTGTTCGAGCACTGCCAAGTAGGACTGCACCTCCTGAATGCTTTTCATGGCAGATTTCAAGGCTTGATAGGAACCTGAATAGCAGTGAGTGCACAGAATTAACTTCAAATAGAGGGGAAAGTAACAGTTTCATTATGTTTCGTAAAGAAATTAAGTTATTTAATGTGGTGCTTAATCCTTCAGTATTTAGCTCAGCTCCTTAACGCTGCTTCCTGGAACCTTGGGGCAGAGTGGGGGTGGAAACTGAATTTTCTTCTACAGCGAAAATGAAACTTTCTTCTGTGCGAAGGTTTTAACTGAAGGAATATTCAAACAATTATTAACACTTCCGTGCCAGAGTGAGAGCTTCGAGGCCGGTGGGGTTTTAACCAAACCACTGCCAGATCTGGCCTCTGCACCAGGGCTTCTCTGAAGTTTTTTAATCTTCCTGAACCTGCTTAAAAGGGCAAAGCTCCTTTGACAATTCATCCTGGAATTTCCTTTATGGTGAATAAAAGGTGACATTAAAGGAAACAGCTCTGATAGTTTAATCAGTTTTATACGAGCCATTTCAGTATTTATAGGTCAAGCTTGATTACAACCAAAATAGACAATTCTGCAGCTGCCTTTAAACAGCAACAAGCCCAGGGCTGGGGGCAGCTGGAGTCCTGCTGGCAGCAGAGGGGCTGGCTTTGGCTCACATGGAAGGGAGGACACATCCTACCCGTGAGCAGCACTGGCATCAGCCACTCCTTCCCTCCACCCCATCAGCACTATTCAAACACCAACCAAGAGAGTCTTATTTTTAGGATGTGCCTTTGAAATGATAAGACGTAGGGCAAAAGGAAAAAAAATCATCTCTCCCACATTAGTATGTAAATTTGTCAAACACATGGCCTGGGGACAGGTTCTGCACTCTGCAGGACCTGGGAACACAGCACACTTCATCTGAGTGACAATTGCCATCTCCACCAGGCCTGTGCCTCCCCCGTGCTGAGGACACCTTCCCACCAAAGTTAAAACTTCCACTCATCTGTTTTTTCTGGAGTAAATCTGCAAACAGAGCATCAGCCCAACCCAGGCCCTCGGCACAGTACGACCACCACTGGTTTTAAAAAGTTCCTAAATCTCTTTCAGCTTCCACCCACAGAGATGCAGTGGATGTGAAGCTGGCATGGAAAGGACAAGGGAAGTTAGAGCAGCCCAGCTCTGCAGACACAGCTTCATCCTTCTGACACCTGCTGAGCACCCAGCTCAAGTCTGCTCTGGTGCTAAATGGATCTGGACTCGATATTGTGTTTATGACAAGGGTTTGGGCAAACAGTTCACTTAACAGAGGCTGCAAAGTACTGAAATTACAGAAAAAAGGACAAGACCCACTTTCTCAGAATCACACCACCGAGGAAAGTGCCCTGGAGCATTACAACATCTGTTTGATCATTTCAAATGGGATTCCTGAAAAAGCTCTGACTGCATTCTAGTGATCAATACACCAATGCAGTGTATTCACAAAACAAGGCAAAGCCATAATAATATTGTAACCTCCACAACTTCATAAGTGATCTGATGAGTTAAAAGCCCTAAATGTATAAATATTTCATGAGAAAGGCTGTCTGGAACCACTTCAGTCTGTATCTTTAATCTTAATGTTATTTTCAGCTACAATGAGTGTTATAATCTAAAGCAGAAAACAGCAATTGGCTAAATTTATTTTATCTTCACCCATATTTACTCCATAAATCCAGCAAGTTTTCTGTTCTTCGGGCCTGATACCCAGTAACTGTTACTCAGCACAGGACTGACAAAAACATCAAATCTCAGGGTAAAGCAAGATGTGCTGGAATGAGACTGTTACACAAAAAAAGGAGAATTGCGCCAGAAATAGCCTTACCCAGTGAACTGTGAGTTACTTTTAACTATCACGTGGTGAGTGGCATATAAAAAGATATTATTCTGCATGTCAGCTGTCTGTAATGAAAGTTTTCCTCTTCCCAGCTGCCCCTCCCTACAAGTTTATTTGCATGAGAGAAAAGAATATTGCATAAAAATACAACATAAAAGGCACTGCATCCAATACATCCAGCTGAAGTGCTCCTCCCATGTCCTCCGTGCTTTCCAGATTAAGGGTCTATTTCCAGCTAAACATGTGGGAAATGCCTGATTCCACACAGATTCTTCCCCTGGACACAAACCTGCAGCAGCCTTCCTGGCAGGGCAGGAGCAGCCCCAGCTGCAGCCAGCGATGCTCAGACCCATCAGGAGCAGACTGCACTGCCCTCAGCTCACACGCAATACCCTGACTTAAACATGACAAGTTCACATTTTTGCAGTATTAGAACACTGCAGAACACAACATCATTGAATCCAACAAATATTTCAACTAAAAAAAACCCCAAAACATTCCAGCCAGCCTTGAATCCGCAGTCATAGGCAAGGGAAATGCAAGTGTCTGTTTTCCTGCAATGCTCCAGCAAGCAGCAGTTATGCAACACAGCCCATTGACAAACACGCTCCCAGGTGCAGAACATTCCCAAAAAGCAGAGTTCTGACAAAGCAACAATCACCTATCACAGAAATGCTCACCCTGCTTGTTACACTGAGCACATTTTGCCTCACTGAAGTGATGAATAAAGATTTGTTTCAGTCCCAACACAGCCACTGCTGTGGGCATATCCAGACCTCTTGCTTCAGTGCCCCAGATGGATTTAAGTATTTTCCATCTTATCAATATCCACAATAAATAGCAAACCACAATGTCTCGGGCCACCTGCTCAACAGGACTGCCATTGCCTGGCTCCCCACATTTTAAGTCAAACAAAGTCAAATAGGTGAAAGAGCCAAGACAACCACCTGCAGCCACGGGCTGCGAGCAGCCCTGGAGATTCCTTTTTGGCTGTTTGTCCTGTCACCTGTTCCTTCCCTGGTATAAAAGCCCAATGCAGGGTCAGACTTCCCCCTCAGGCTGATGATTCTGTTCATCGAAAGAAAGCAACCAGCAGTTTCCAAAGCATACCAAGTCTGCTTTTGTCAGCATCTGGACTTCTCAACCAAAAAAAAATCCAATTGGTGCCTTTGCCTGGGTTCAGGTGAAGCCGCTGGAGCTGCAGTGAGGAAGTGCCTGTTCAGGTATAGCAGGTATTTCCCAACTCCCAAAGCCTGCCCGAGCACTCGCAGCAGGGAGCAGAGCACACATCAAAACATCAAAACACCATCTTCATGTGGCCACGGCGGGGTTCAGCAGAGCCACCCGACCTGCTCCAGCAGCTGACATGCTGAGAAGGAGCCCCAGCCCTGCCCTGGGCTCTGCTGCACAGGAGAAACAGAAACAGGCAGCTCTGAGCTCACCTGCACCCAGGTGTGCTGCCTGCCACAAGGCTTTGAGCACAGCCTGCAATACTGAAGGTACAGACCCAAAATGACTGGAGATCCAATGAGGGATGGGTTCTGGTGTCCCATTTTCTCCCACACACACCCCTAAGGATCTTCCCACAGCACATGAATGCAATTTAAGTTTAAACACACCATTTCTGATCAGGAATGTAACGCTCAGTGCCTCCTCCTTGAGCACCACCCTTCTTCCCACAGCCTCCTCATTTTAATATTGTTAAATGGATTTCTCTACACAACCTTCATTACTGCAGTATTTGCAAGGGAAGAAGTGATCTCTCAGTAACCCGTTCCTGTCCCTCTGCAGATCAAAACCTGCTTCATAGCAAACCTGGGAGAGAAATGGCACCAGAGGTACAGCACAGAGTGCTTCAGAGTAAAAACCAGGTACCAAGAGCTGAGCAGGCCCAGGTGTGTCCTGACTGAAGCTCTGCTGTCACTGGGTCCCCTTTTCTTCAGAGGGGAGCTCAGAAAACAGGCATTAATTAACAAAATTATGCTATCACAGGAAATAACAGGAAGCTTCTCATAATGAGCTATTTAGCTCCGAAGGGTTTCAGTCAGACATGTCAAACCAGCTCACAGAAGATGTCAACAGGCACCAGCACTCAGCCATCTGAAAAACAACCAGCAGAGACCCTCAACCTGCTGCAACAGAGAGGCAGCTCCAGGTAACTCTCATGAACGCAGGCTGGTCCTTGCAAATAATAACCTGGTACCTCTGAGGACAGAGACCAAATGTCACCTAGCTGGTACTGTTCTGGAAGCCAGAATGAGGCACAGGTCACGTTCCTGCCAGCTGTCCCAGGCCCAGCAGAGTCCCCACACCAGCCCTGCCGCAGCACGAGGCTGAAGGACACTGCCCTGGGTCAGACGTGCCAGGAACTGCAGCTTCTTGTTCTCTCCTCAACTCCTTCCCTCCACCAGCAGTGGTACTGGCACAATTAACGTGTTTCTTCTTCACACCTACTTTAATCCTTTCTCCTCTGGTGGAACAGTTCAACAGGTCCTCACTCAACTAGCACAAACGGTTTTTCACTCGTGCTGGAGACACTGAACTGCACCAGCTGGATTCCCACCGGGTTCTTGCTTCCAGGAGTTTCTGAGTGCTCAACAATAAAGGTTCCACAAAGGAGTTCAGTCTCTGCCATGCCTTCCTCACCTCCCAGGGGGTGAGTAACCCACCAGAGCTCCATCCCACCATTCCCACTAGCTGAAATGTCCTGAGCCTGATTCTACCCTCCAGCACCTGCAGGGAGCCCACGGGAAGGATGGAGAGGGACTATTTACACCTCACACAAGCTCTAACATCTGAGCAAGACAGGCTGGACCAAGTAAGAGAGCTCAGCAAGACGAACAGTTCTTTCAGAAGACTTTGGGACATCCTTACTTATCTCTGCCATTAGGTGTCATGTTTCCAGCAGCAGCAACTTTCCTGAAGAGCAAACACAAATGCCTACAGGAAACGTTCACCCTGGGATTTAGAAGCACCCTTCTAAGAAGACGCTTTCATTAAAATTCTGTTTAATTTCCAATTAACTATTAAATAAAAGAGCAAAAGAAAATCAGTTAACTACTTCAGCACTCAACATAAAATAAACTGAAGCTATATTTTAACCACCATCCTTACTACCTCATCTTCAAAAAATAACCCAACAACACCCAAAATCAAGGCCAAAAAATCCAAACAGCACCCTAGGACTTGACCAAGTTTTAAAAGTTGTGTCACTCTTGAATCTGCTTCTGCAGAATTAAATACACAAAGTTATAAGAAGTGATTGATGTTCAACATTAATGTGGCTCATCAGAAATGAAAAGAAAGTGATAAAATAGTAAGTCTCCCATATTACCCTAAAACCCAGAAGTTTTGATCAGGATCCACAGCCAGAGCCAGCTAAGCTGATTTTGGCAAGGTTGAAAGTAACACTGGATCAAGGATAATTCTGAACTTCAAACAGCTACACAGAAAAACACTTCAAATATAAAGCCTAAAGGTTTGAACCTATGTATGTTCAAAAGATACACTTTGTTTTCTCTAGGAAAACAGATAACAGGTTCCTGTTGTCAGAGCATTAGGATTCCTCTTGAAGACGATTTTTTTAAGTCTGCAGAGCTGCACAGAAGCAATCTGTTCTCTAAACACTGAGCACGAGTTCAAAGTGCCACTGAGTGAGCTGTGCACGTGCAGGGTACAAGAAAAAGCACTGCAATATAAAGTACAAACAAATGCTTGGAGTTGTTTATGCCCAGGACGATGATTCAATATACAATTAAAACTTTAATGTTCAAGTACATCCACATGTTACCCTCCTGCCATTTAATTACTTTTCAGTTTTTTTAAGAACAGTCCTCAGACTGGCTGAGCAGCCACGAAATGTATCACTAATAACCCATGCCTGTATATTTGCAGCTTATGGTTTCAAATATAAACTGTTCCGATGCTCTGTGTAAACACGAGTCTCCAAACAAAAGCATTAACCTGTCACCGGACTTACGCTGTGCGAGTAATTCAGCCCGTTTGGCGGGAGATCCTCTCAAACCTCCAGCAAAGCTACTTACCCTAAAAACAGAGCCAGGACACGTGATGGCAGCCAGCGCTGGGCTCCGGGAGCCCTGGGGTGACAGCGTGGCTGGGACAGCACCGAGCCTGGGCTGGCACTGAGGTTCCCAGCCCTGCACCTGCTGGGCATCCCCACGCACAGACTGCGAGAGGAGCTGCTCTGGAGAGGGGGAACGCCGCTCTGGAGAGGGGGAACGCCGCTCTGGAGGGGGGGAACGCCGCTCTGGAGAGGGGGAACGCCGCTCTGGAAGCAGGGGAACGCCGCTCTGGAGGGGGGGAACGCCGCTCTGGAGGGGGGGAACGCCGCTCTGGAAGCAGGGGAACGCCGCTCTGGAAGCAGGGGAACGCCGCTCTGGAAGCGGCATAACGTTGCTCTGGGAGCGGGATAACGCTGCTCTGGAGCAGGTTAACGCTGCTCCAGAGAGGGGGAACGCTGCTCTGGAAGCAGGGGAACGCTGCTCCCCGCGAGGAGCAGGGAGCACCGGCACTGCGCATGAAAACAGATTATTTTTAGAAGCGGTGCGAGCGCAGCACTTCCTGCCGGCTCCACCTTGAAGAACGACAGACGCTCTGTCACCCTCCATTCCAAAAGCAGGATTTCACAACTTCTGCTACCTGCCACAACACAGAGAGGCAAGGGACAATCTGCCGAGAACGGCAAGTGACAATTTCCCAGTTTGTAACTTGGCACTAAGAACTTCTGTTGGAATATGCTGCCAGTCTTCGCTCACGTCAATAAATCGATGCCTTTTTTCCTGCCACAGGGATGAACAGAACATTAAATGTTTTTATTTATGACACTGATTTTTTCCATAGCAACCGGATGTGAACATGGCATTCCCAGCGCAATGAAGTCACTATAGCAACGTGATAATGATGTCAGAATAATCAGACAGCATTTCATACTTGTGAAATAAATGGCTTCTGTGAATTCAGAAAGTTGCAGAGACCACAAAAGCACAAGTGCTCCATCTGGAACTTCCCTTTAACTTGCCTGGTTTTGGATAACTTCTCATTAAAGGCACAGAGCTTTGCTAACACACCATTTTCTGTTTCTCCAAGCTTCATCCATTACTTCCTGAAAGTCTCACAAATTCCCGCATTAAAACCCCTTCAGATCCGAGGATCCGCTACACCAGGGAGAATTACTGGCACACCATTTCAGCATGAAAAAAGCAATGACACAAATCACAGCAGTAAAACATTTCACAGCAGACAGGCACTGTCAACTGAACAGACGCTTTCCTCAACTCTTCAAATAATCTGATGTCTCTTTGTGGGGAGCAACACAACTAATCAGAGAGAATTACAACAGCAACAGAAATTACAGAGTGCCGATACAACACTCCGAAGGCAGACAGGCGTTTTCAAGTCAAACAACTATTTTAAGAAATATTATCTCCCCTGTTAAGCTACTGAAAGGAAAAAACCCAGAGTTTTCATGGTTTGCCCTTCCTGTTTGCAGCTCTTTCCAAGCTGTGAGCAAAGCAAGACTCAATTCCAGCTCTGTGTCAGTCGGAACTGGCTCGCTGCGTCCAAACCCCAACCCTCCCACTGAGGAGGCTTCGCAGGAATCCCTGCACCAAACCCACGCGTTCTGTACCTCAAACATCGCAAGCAAACACACCAATTAACGAGAAGTATCTAAACACCAAAGTTTCCCTATGCAGAGAACAGTTTCTCTTTAAAGCGACCGAAGGAAGTGCAAGAAACCTTTTCAGAGCTGAGGTGGTCTGAGACAACCAGTCCTGGGGAGTGGAGGATGACGATGGGCTGGGAGGATGAGGATGGAAGGGAGGGTGAGGATGGACCGGAGGATGAGGAGGGCCAGCCCGCTGCTCCACGTGGCTCACGGGGGGCTCCCCCTTGGCTTGTCCCACCTGCCCAAACCTCCTGCCGCCCACCCGGGCCGGCGAAGCGGAGCGGCTCGGGCAGCCTGTCCCTCGTCCTGCCGTGCCCTGTGCCAGCCCCACCGTCCGTGCCTCCAGCCTCGCTGTCCCTTCACCCCCGGCGCTCCTCGGGCCCGCACAAGCCCCTGCGCCCCTTCCCACCGCGGGGAGCGGCGAGCCCCGCACACACCTGCCCGCAGGAACACCGCAACAATTCCGCCGATCGCCGAGCTCGGCGACAGCCCCGGCTGCGCGCAGCCCGCACAAGATGGATGTCCGGCGGGGCTGGAACGGGACCGGCCGGGGCAGGACGGG
>VYZP01012245.1:0-28725 GCA_013400635.1 Hypocryptadius cinnamomeus
GTCACTCCATGCCCTTGTCCAAAGTCTGTCTTCAGCTTTGTTTAGTCCTTTAGGTACTAGAAGGTGCTATAAAGTCTCTACAGAGCCTTCTCTTCTCCAGACTGGACAGCCCCAAGCCCTCAATCTGTCTTCATGGCAGCGGTACTCCAGGCCTCTGAACATCTTTTTGGCTTCGTCTGGACCTGATACAACAGGTCCACTTCCTTCTTACGTATGGGGCCTCAGAGCTGGACACAGCTCTTCAGATGTGGTCTCCTGTCAGAGCAGTAGAAGGGCACAGTCTTCTCCCTGACCTGCTGGCCTCACTGCTTGTGATGCAGCCCAGCATGCAGTTGGCTTTCTGGGCTGTGAATGGGCTGTGAATGCACATTGCTTCGTTGTGTTGAGCTTTTCATCATCAGCCCCAAAGTCTGTCACCTACTCGTTTCTATCGGCAGTTCTGATAGAAGTGAGTGGTGCTCACACTGGACAAGTGTTGTTACTGAAGAGATGAAGAGCTAACCTAAACTGAGGCTCGGTTGTATTGTCATCATTACCTAAGAAATCCCACTTCAACACACATGTTGTGTGGTGCAGCATGAGCAGGATTTTGTCACAAATACAGTAGTGTTCCTCAGCCACTTCCTGGACTGTAACTGTATTTTTGTGCCTGCTAATAAGTTGTGTATTAGGCAAACATGAAGAATGTGGTGAAAGAGTGGAGGGGGCAAAAGAAGATTTCAGTTATGGAGTGACAGAAAGGAAACTTGGGATACAATTAATCTCTTGCTTTGCTGTATTCTGCCTGTGGAACTCTCTGTAATACAAGTTGTTCTTTTTGCCAGGTGGACTTGTTTAAGAAGACTCTCTTGTTGATTCCTATTCACCTGGAAGTCCACTGGTCCCTCATTACTGTGAACATCCCCAGTCGAATTATTTCATTTTACGATTCCCAAGGCATTCATTTTAAGTTTTGTGTAGAGGTAAGAGTGACAGCTGTGTCTGCAAAGTCTGAACTGTTTTCTTAAAGGAAACACTCCCCCTTTGTTTCTGTTCAGCCATAAACTTTAAATGTGGCATGTCTGTCATTGTCTTGCTGTGTATGAAATGAGACTCAGCCTGTCCTGCTGAGGAGTCTGAAGCACAGAGCTCGAGGGTCACACCAGAGCCAGGAGCTGAGGTCAGACTGCCTATTGCCCAATTAGCCTGACCGTGTAATCAGCACAGCTTTGGTGACTCTGATTTGGCACTCCCACAAAAAGCAGGAGCTCAAAGCCCAGTGCCATGGGGAAGCAGAAGAACCCCAAGGAGAGTGAGGGCATTTCTTTCAGCTGTTGAGGGACTTGTGTTCAGGATAAATGATAAATTGTGGTCCTTTGGGGGATAGGTTGCCTGGGTGAGAGCACAGGACTGAAGATACCAAAGTGTTGCCCAGTGGGGTTTATGTGTTACTGTGCTATTAACAGTGTGTTGCCTTTCTCCTTGTCCTGCATTGAAACGAGGTGTTTGCCTCTGGTTAGAACCAGCAACCTTTCAGGGCTGCAGCCTGAACACTGGAGTTAAATTATCAGTCTTCCTGATAAAGAACAGCCAGGAAATTTTTGCTGGGCTTAGCAAATTGTAATGACCCTCTTACAAAAGCTAATTTTGTCAACTTAATTGCTTGCTTGATGCAGCAGCCCTCTACTTTTAACTGTGTGTAGTTGTTGGCTTACAGAAGAGTAGTAATTATTGTACCCAGGAGAGTTCCCAGCTAGGACTTCTGAATGAAGATAGTATGCCTGCTGGCATTTGCTGAGGATGAAGCTAATGTTTGTCCTGGGAGCAAGAGATCTCATGCTCTCTAGCTTGTGAACGTGCAGCATGAACCAGCCATCCCTCTCAGCAGCCCTATGGTCTCTCCTGCAGCCTTTCAGTGTGATCTCTCCCATCCCATTTCAGGCAAGACATTTGCACCTGAATGTCTCACAGACACGAGGAAATTTTATTTCTGCCTGTTCTAGGGGTAGGAGGGGAGCAATACCCCAAAATTCACTGTGATCCACACACTAAGGTGAATATTTCTGTGCTGCAGTGTTTAAATTGTGCTGTAAATTCCCAGCCTGTTTACAGAGAAGTAGGATTTGCTTAACCCAAGACCATAGTCTCATTTATCTTGCTTCCTTCTCTTCGCTTGTGTCAGCCTATTTTTTTTTCCTGTATGTCACTAAAACTCTCCCTGGAGCTTTGTTGATTAGCTGCAGAACTCGAGCATTTTGTATTGAGATTCCAGCAGGAAAATGTGGCCTTATTGAACGTAAGGGCCTTGGTGTCAGCCAGTAAGCCAGGATAGAGCACATGCCAGGCTGCTCTGTTTTTCTCTGCATGTCTGGGAGCACTCTGACCTTGTGCCTAGGTGCCACAGCTAGTCTTGTATGAAGGAGAGCAGTGTACAGTGTGGCTGAGGGGTGTTAGAGCTCCCCTTGATAGACTAAAATGAGCCTTGATGGTAGAAGGCACAGTACCCACCAGAGTTCATTTCTTTACCTCTAGATTTTAGCTCAGCTCCTAATGCTCACCTGAAATTTGTCCTCATTGTCAAAAGGATGCCAACCAAGCAGTCAGTGTTTCTCTGCTGTTCTTTAGTGAATAATGTTGCTTTTTTTTCCCTTTCTTCTTTAAAGAACATTCGAAAGTATTTGCTGACTGAAGCAAAAGAGAAGAATCGCCCCGAGTTCCTTCAGGGTTGGCAGACTGCTGTGACAAAGGTAAATGACAGCACTTTGAGCCCTGGGGTCTGACTTTGTGGGAGATTTCATGAAGCTGCTTCTAAATTCATATATTTGTACAAGTACTAAATGGGTTTATGCTGCCCACATGGAGGGTGCTGGGAGAGATGCAGGTAGTTACACATGGTAATTCCAGCTCTGTTGGTCATTCAGCTCCCACCAGGGCTTTAGCACTTTCTGCAAGTGGCTTGGTGATCTGAGCCTTTCTCTGGACAATTAAATGTGTGCAGAGCAAAACCTGCACCTGGTGTCCATATTGACACAAGGTCAAGGACTGACTGAGCTGGACACTCAGCTGCCCCCCTTCTCCTGAAAGGGCTGTTCTGAATGGATGGGCTTTGGTGAGGGAGGAAACAGGCTGGTGTTGCTACTGCTGCTATTTTATGTTTGCTATGGATAGAGGGCTTTGGTCTCCAGGGCTGTTTGTGGCACATTGCGTTTGATCGCGAGTAAACAAAGTCTGGCAACAATAAAAGGGAATAACTTGTGTGTAGTGTAAATGAGGGAATATGTAATTTGCGTAGCCATCCCATAATGGCTCCAAAGATATAAAACAGGTCATTGCACACTAGACATACTTCCAACAGCTCTCTCCTTGCCCAGATTTATTTTTAGATGCTGATACAATGATAAAATGATTCTTCTCTGCACTCATGCACAACCTGTGCAGTCAGTTCATCCTCCTGCATTCTGTGAGGCAGAAGATCTGGGAGTTGAGAAAAAACAATTACTTTGCCTTTTCAAGTGCCAGAGACATAATAGCACTAGTGATTGGGACTTTTTAGCTCTGCATATCAAAACTGAGCATGTTTGAGGAAATAATGAAGGTTGAAAGTTATCATTTGAGACTGCCTTGCTCAGTCCTGTTGCCTAGTGATGAACCATTTGTCATGTTCTCTGAAACCCTTTGGTGTGGCTGGGGGAGGAAAGCCACTGCTGGTACCATGGATGCTGAGAGTAATCTTCTTCTAGGCCTGTGTGACTTTGCTGATATAGTTTTGTCCTGTGTAAAGTAGATAATGCTGTACAAACATTTATTTAAACTAATTGAGAAGCTGTTCTGTGTAGGTCACTAAAAGAAAATAAACTTGAAAGAAAGACTGTAATTTATTTTCTGTCCTACACTATATATTTTTCTAAATATTAGGTGTTATTCTAACAAGGTGTTGAGTGTCACCTTGCAAAGTGTGGGATGAGAACAAGTAATTACAACTCCAGTTTCTGGTGCTGCAGAACAGCTATCTCTGAGCATGAGACAACTGATCCTTATGCTGAATCTGCTTTTGGACATTAAGCAGGAGTTAGAGAACGAAAGGATCTAACTAAGTAAAAGGATAAAGATCTGACGTGTCTCCGGTTGTTTCTTTTCCTTTCAGTGCATTCCACAACAGAAAAATGACAGTGACTGTGGGGTTTTTGTGCTCCAGGTAAGAGTATTCCTATGTAAAAATCAGTGGCCTATATTGTTCATGTAGTAAATGTCCTTTTTTTCAACCAAGCCTTTTCCTTTTCCCCAGTACTGCAAGTGCCTCGCCTTAGACCAGCCTTTTCAGTTCTCCCAGGAAGATATGCCCCGAGTGAGAAAGAGGATTTACAAGGAGCTGTGTGAACGCCAGCTAATAGACTAATAAAATGCAGCCAACCTAATTTCTCTGGCATTTCTGACAAGTTGCAGCTGGTGTTTGTGTACTTGAATTTCTGAAAATTTCCATGAATTTTGAGCGATTCTCAGCTGAGTGGTGTGGCCACTGTTGTTACCTCAATCTTTTGCAAAGTTCTTTAATTGGCAGAACATAACAGAGCTGCCATAGACTATTCCTAATGTCAGTTTGGTTCTCTTATGTTCTTTCCTGTATTTAATATTTATTATTTCAGCATGCATATAGGCAAAGCATGCAGCTAAAACCATGAAACGGTAGATTTGGGGCACCTTTGAGGTGTAGCTAGAAATGACAAATACAGGTGAATTTGTCTGGAAAAATAAAGATGCATGATATGTTTTCTGATGCAATAATGCTTTGAATGTATCAAAAAAAATCAATGCCATAAAAAGAACAGCTAGAATGTATTTGATAGTTCCATTGTCCCTGTTGTGGCTGTGTAATACTGGATACCACATTTTAGGGTGGCTAAACTCATCTACAGCTTTAATTTGTGAAGACCCCTTTTTGAAATAGTCCAAGTTGCTAATAAAGTTTGTTCTGTTAGCATTTCTCTGGCTGTCACTGTCAGCCTGTCCCTATAGACAAAAAGCAGTCTTTGCACAAATAAAGCTTCAGCACTTGTCTGTATAAGAGAAAGTACAGAAGTGTTCGGTCAGTCAGATAGATGGTAAGTTCCTCGATGCTGCAGAAGTCTCCATGATGTGTGTATTAAGGGGAGTTATAAAGCTGGCCCTGAAGAGTCACAGCCTAGATAGTAAGATAAACTCCTTGGCAGTAACTGTTTACATCTCAGATGGCTTTGAGTCATTTCTCAGATCCACGATATGCAGTGAAAATGTACCATTTCTCCCTTCAGCTCTGTCTTCAAAGCTTGTTGTCTTTAATCTCCCACTGGCTTTTTGCTTTTGTTCAAATGTAAATTAATTCATTTCTGCTGCATCTGCTGTTTGATTGTCTCGAACATCCCTGGTTTTGTCTGTGTCCAGTAGCACCGATGGGTCTGGTTGGGAGTGGCAGCGCTTGTGGTGGGTGCAGTGCAAACACAGCGAGGTGATGCCATCCCGCTCCAGAGGGGTGGGAGCCCACGAGCCCAGCCCTGAACTTCACAGGGTTATTGTGCTGGGCAGAGGGTGGGTGAGAGCAGTGGATCTGCTGGGCTTTCTCCTTGGGCTGTAAACTGTGATGTGCTCCTTGCTGAAGAGAGCTACTTCTCTTTGAAGAGATTGTTGTCTGGCACTGCTGCACCAGCAAATGTCTTTGCTGTGTTTTTCTGCCAGATACAGGAATGAGCCCAGAGGAAAAGTATTTTCATTGCTAAGCATCATCTGCTGCACAGCTTCACTTTGTGTCCATCCATAGCCCTGGCTTCTGATGGAGGAAAACCACTTTGACTTCCTTGTCTTGCAAATTAATTCAGACTTGAGCTAAGCCAGGTGCAAATCCCTCCTAGATGACGGGAGGGAGAAGGGAGGGAATGCCAAGCACAGCCAGGCCAGGAAGTGGAAGCACGTGCGCACTGCTGTGCTGGAGAAGGAGTTCCTGCAGTATTCTTACATGTTCCCACTTCCCCTTGTTGGCAGCTGGCAAGGACTGGCTTAATTTAGCAAGATAAGGAAAGCCTTAAGCACTTGGTTAGATAATTTAAACGAGGAACTTAATGAATCAGAAAGAACCTAAAACCCAGACAGGCAAGATACATCTGCCCATTGTATGGTGCAGAGCACCCCACAGCACATGGTTTATTTGTGTTTCCCTGAGGTGTAACTGACAGGACAGCAGCACCTTCTTCAGGTGAGTGCTTGTGAGCAGTGGAGGTGACTTCCATGAAAACTGAAACCTGGGATGTAGTTCCTCCTGTGGGGTAGCACTTAAAAGCCAGTGCTGCCATTCTCATCTTCTCTGTCACTGCTGTGACATGAACGGTTCCAATGATTATGTGGTGGGACAACTGATCCAGGCCACAACTAACCCAGAGGACAGTTCTTACCTCAGTATAACCTGCTACTAAATGTGCATCCCAGTAGGAAGGAATACACAGAATTGGGTGGCCAGGAAGAGATGTGGAGGTGGTGCCACTTCGGGTGCATGAAAGTGAGGCTTTATTTTCAAGTAAGACTCCTGGCAGAAAGGGAGTGGAACAAAAAGAGAACTGCATCAGCAAATTGCTTTTATTTTCAGAACTTGAGCAATTTGGTAAGGAAGCTTGAAAGGTGTCCTGTGAGACTACAGCCTGGGAGGCTCAATGCCTCAAAGAAAGACCCTTATTTTTTTGTGCAAGTTGCCTTGTTGATGGATATTTTTCATTGCATGGGAATGTGCTGGAACATTGCACTACAGACAGTTGTTTCCTAAGGCTTGGTGCCTACTACTGGTTGGTAGGCATCCATCTTGCTCTGTATGAGAGATGGTGAGGAGCCTTTAATCACCATCCCCTTCATCAGCAGCGTCAGCCAAAGCACAGGGTTTCTGTGAGCTGTGTGTTGAACGTGGGTGCTTTGAAGCAAGTGCATGTGTGTCCCAGATCGTTTGAAGGGAGGGGGCTTGCATTTGCATCTGCTGCCTTGTGAACTGGGGAACAGGGTGGGGAAACATGCATGTTGGAAAGTACTTCTTTTGTGCTTTCTTGTAATCTAGAGGTTTCCTGACAAGTGCTCCAGTTGGTTATGGGGCAGCACAGAGGAGTTGCACTTGAGTCTCCAGCTGTGAACACACCAGTGAGGGGCCTCTGAAAAAAAAAGGAGGGGAAATTGAAAACAGATCTAATGTAAGCAAAGTATGTTGGTGCAGTGTTGAAATTAATCACAGGCAGTCGGAATCTCAGGCTCTGTAATGGTGTATCCTGTGAAACTGGACTAATTAACTCCTCCTTGAGAATGTCTTTGATGCCTTAAAGGAGATGGACTTCATAATCTGTAGTCATTTTACAGTTCTTAAAACATTCAGAACTATGTAGAGTGTTTTTATTATGAGAGGCACATTTATGTGGATGTAGTTATGGCTGTTAGCAATTCCATTAATGTGATCTTCAGATTTTCATAAATCACTCTGAACTGGTTTGGCAGATGCTTAAATTTCACGACTTGTTCCAAAGAGATTGTCTCGCTGTGCTGATTTATACAAATAGTCCCAGAACTGGTGAAGCCTCTGCCTGGTGTGTGACAAATTTAAGCTACCTGAGTTGTAATAAACCTTAAACAGAATTGAAAATGAATTATCAGTTTCCATTTCATTTGCTGTAATCTATAGTTTTAAATAACTGTGCCCCTGATACAAATCAATAAATGCAGAGTGTGGCCTTGATTCTGCAAGGTGAGTAGAGAGATGCCTATTGCTGAGCTGCTGGCACTTGCAGAATGGAGGCTGGACCTTTGTGCTGTCTAATATGCAGTTGTTCTGTTCTTAGCTGGCTCTCTTGAGTGTGAAGGTGATATTTTGAATGTTTTACATGCACTGATCACCAAGCCAGACAGGCTTGCACAGAGCTGTTGGCTTGTGTTGAATCTCCAGCGTAATGCTTAACCTACCTTTACTTTCTCAGACTTTTGATTGGCGTTATCTACTGTAGCATTTACTCAATTCAACGTGAAAATTTAAACCTTGGAAAGTGCTGCAGAGTTAACTCCACTGAGCAACGACTGTGCACTGTGGGTGTGCTCTTGCATTGAATGAAGCCCATGTTCCTGTGCAGTAATAAAATTGAGTTTTACCATAAACCCTATTTTCTTTCAGTGGTTTGGTTTCATTTTAATTTTAAAAGCAACCGATGTGATGTTTGAGGGAATGTTTGTAGCAGCTTGTTTTGGGATGTGTTATTAGGAGAAGCCTCTCCAGTTGATTAGTTCAATAACTCTGAGCTGAGCACTAATGATGCTCTCTGTCTTGCAGTGATGTAACTTACTGTGGTTTAAGTTCTGACAACATACAAGATTGGAGATGTCACCCATTGCATAAATAAGGGTGGAAATCTTGCATTAGACACTTTCTTCTAAGGTGGCATTTAAAAAACAAATCTGTCAACAGAGCACGTAGGACTTAAATTGCTTTTCTAGATCAAACTACAGTAATGCCCTTCCTGTATTGCTTGTGGATTTAGCTGTGTAACTATAGAGTTAAATCTTGTCTTTGCTACATGTTACAAAGCTATACAGCTTGTGAATTTGTGATAATGGTGAGAATGAAGGCTTAGCAAATGTCTCTTTAAGCTATTAATCATGAGACTGGCAACATCATTGTCTTTATTACATTCATAATTTAAAAATCCTATCATGGAGGAGGAAACATGGATGCTTGTTAAATATATTCTTCAGCGGAAAGTACTAAGAAATCAGATCATTAAAGTACAGAATCATAAGAGACACTAGAGCCTTGCCAGGAACAATAATTACTATTTATATGTAATAGGCACTGGGAGGGAAGAAGATGAGTCTGGTTTGCTTATGCCTGAACTTAATGGGTTTTATGAGTAACCAGCTAGAAGGATTTGGGGATTGAATTTCATTTCAGAGTATGTAATATTACAAACTATAGAGCTAAAAACTGTTGTAAACGGAGTGAAATATCTTGAGAAATCAGCTGGTTTGTTTTCTCTCAACACAAGTAAGCAGAACATGTGCGAAGCAGCTCCAGCTCCTGCCTGAAATTCTGATGATTCTTCATTCTTGGGTTTAATTTCAGCATTGCTGGTAGTTCATCTCCCCTAGCCTGCCACTTTGAGGTTCCAGACCTTACCTGAGCACTAAGGTTACCTGGGGCTCTTTACAGGCAACTTTGGGAAGTGGCTGAGAGGAGGAGGGATCAAGAATGCCTTGGGGAATCTGTTTGCACCACCTTGTGATAAATGTTTTGTGGGAGGAAGGGCAGGGGAGAAACTGAGCTTTAAAAAAGATGTATTTAACTGGATAATGTGGGTCAGGTCATGTTTATGGTACATATAGAGCTTGATGCAGACAAGGAGCCATCTTGTTTATGGAAACCTTTGAGATGAGTGGGAGAGAAATTCAGGGAAGAGATGCCTTCTGCAGGGATCATTGCTCTGCACAAAGGGACACTCTGTCTTGCTTCAAGCCTGTGCATTTTACATCAACTTAATGCAGGCAGCAACTGCAGCAAAGGAAGAAATTCCCTCTGCAGTGTTCAGCTGAACATCACGTTTGTTTAGGGCAGTTGGGGCTTGGCAGTTTCTCCTCAGCATCTCTTGACAGCTCCAGCCCATTGAAGAGCTGGCAGGCGTTGCTGCTCCGGGCAGACACGGGGCTGCTCCAAGGGAAACGCTCACAAATCCAATCGATTCCAGCTCACCTTTCAGGTCTGCCTTCTTTGGGGTTTCAGGTTTGGGGGTTTGTTGGTTTTTGTTTTTAAAGAAGTCTGAAGTACAGAGAGTTTTAGGGTAATTTTTCAGTTAGTATATTCCCTTTTCATTCAGGAAACTTGGCTTAGGAGATCTGCTCTCACTTTTGCATACTGAAATGCTTCTGTTTCACTATTAATGGCCAGAAAAGAGTCTTCAGGGCCGAATTTTTGGCAGAGTTTTGGGTTTTGTTCTCTGGTGAATGGATCTTCAGGTCAATGGTTTTTTTCCTTTAGAACATGAATATAGCTAAAATATTCCTAAGTAATGAAATGTAATGCTTTGAATTAATGACCACTTAAGATTCTTGTAAGCAATTGGTTGTCCCCAGATGGGATGTTCTAGTCTTTAGAAGGGACTGGGAAGTATTTTGAGGGGATCAGTGCTATTTAGAAAACAGGGAGCATAAAGGTCCAGCCCCCAAATTCACTCTCTGATCATTTTACCTGAACGAACATCAGAAACAGAGCATTTAAGTTCTGATGCACTTCTTAGAAGGGCTGTAGCTCATGGCCTTCCCTGGGGCTGTGGGGGTTCCCTGGGTGCAGCCTGAGTCAGATGGATCTTCCCAGGGTACTCTTTGGCCACCAGATGTCACGCAAGGACCACCAGAACAGCGTGTGCTGCTGTGCTCCAGCTCCCAGCTCATGGGTTGACCAAGCCATGGTGTCTCCTGGTTGCGTGTCGCTGCCACGTCGGTGGTTGTCTTCCCGCACGTTCCTCAGCAACGTCTGCACTGCAGTTGCAGAAAGAATGTGTGTGTTAAACCAACCCCCCCACCACCACCTTCCACCCACCATCAAATCCACTGAAAATCCCTCTGTATCAAACATGTAAGTGTTTGGCTCCAGTGCAATTACTCCAGAGTCCCATCAATTTTACAAATTGGCCGAAACATTTTTTGGTAGAGAAGCCTTGCATACCAGAGGTCTTTAGTCTGATCAAACTGCTGCCCTACCATAGATCATGACTGTTATTTTTATAACTCTGTATTACCATGGCAAATGCTGGGAGGGGGGAGAAACCACATCAGTAGCAACTTCTGTCTGATTTGTGGTCATATGCTTATAACTTGACATGGTTTTGCAAATAACTAAACAAAACCAGGAATTCGTTTAGGGGAAGAAAAAAAGCCCTACCCAAAACTGAAAAAAAACGGCTGCATCAAATATCTTGTGTGGAGTTTGAATTGCTCACAATTTGCATCTTTTAATGGAAAATGGTTCAGTGCAGGAATGGGAACTGGTTGCCCTCTGTTAGTGAGTTGGGACTGTGCTGTGACTGTGGCTGTCAACCACTGCCAAACACTGTGACAGCCTCTGGGCCATGCGTTTTCTTGAATTTTTATTTAATTGCTGGTGTCTGCTCAGGCTTTATCCTAAATTTAGTAACATTCAGTGCTCACTTTTCTCTGCAATACCTTTATAAATTCACATATAATCTGATCTCTAATTTTAAAGCCATCTGTCATTTTTGAGCTGTATATTTTCCAGCTTTAAAAGGTCTTGTTGAAGGAAAATTTAAATTCATGGCCTACTGAAAATGTATTTTTCTTTAAATTATTCATTGGTAAAATGTCTTTGAACTTGTGTTTGTGTAGCTGGTGAGTCAGGGGCAGATGTTGGGATTCCTGGATGGTCCTTGCTCAGATGCCCTATCCAGAGCACTGCTCACCTCACAGCAGCAGTGGGACTTGCTGCATCAACGCCTCACCCAGGGACCAACCTTCAGAGAGGTGTCCCCTGTCTGTCACACGTCGTCCTGTTCACTAGGTGGCATTGCTTCCCATTCTAAAAGCTTCTAAATACTTCATTAATTATGCTAATCCCCGTGGTGGACGGAAAGTGAACTGCACTGCCGTGTCTTCACCCTTGTGTCCTTTTTATTCTACTTTGGTGATGGGATTTCTTGGGTTGAGTGACCTGCAGCATCCTCATCCCAGTTGTTGAAGTTCTGGGTCCAGGGAAGGCTTTGGCTTGGCAAACGTGAGTGAGCCTGTTGGGAACACTCTGAAGGTGCTGCCCTGGCTGTTGGTAGCCAGCTCTGTGGTGCCAAGTCCACCAAAGTCATCGTTCTCAAGGTTTTGACCTGGATTATCTTTAATAAAAATTGTCAATGTACTTGCTGGAGCAGGGATGGTGAAGCCTTGCCTGTCCTAGAGTGGGAGTAAAGTGTGCTGGCATGAGAATCCTTTCTGACATCAGACCAAGCATGGGCAGCAGGAGAGCAAGGTGCTCTGGAGGATAATGAGCTGCTACTCATCACTTGGGTGTTTTGAGGGAGATTTGTTCTTCTCTTTTTCCATGTAGCCCTGTTATTTTATTTTACATTCTTATGCCCTTCCTTGTCTTCTTCCTTTCCCTACGCGAAGTCTTAATTAAGGGCTGGAATGCAGTAGATTTAAGAATCCTGTCTGTTGCCAATGGGAATTAATTGCAGCCTTTTGTAGGCTTTAAAATGAGATGAATTTTGCTTTTACAGGCTTGTTTTAGTAGCAGGAGTGCTTGGTTTGTCCGTGGGACACATCAGGAAGGCAAAGTGGCAGAGTCTCTGTGAGGTGCAGCTCTCACCTCTTAGGTGTCAGGTGTGTGAAATCACAGGAACCTGTGAGGCTGAGAATGACCAAACCCCCTGAGGCAGCTGATGCAGCTGAGATCAGGGTGCTGCCCCTCGAGGGAGGGGGGGCGTCCTGCCACTTCCCAGCCCTGAATTCCAACAGTGCTTCCCAGCCTGCAGTATTGGTGCCCCTTTCCCTCTGCAAACCCTGGTGGTGCCACGTCCGAGTTAAGACCTGCAGAGGCAGCTCCGTCCTGAGCCGGTCGGGACAGGCGAGTCCCACGCTGGGCTCGAGAACATCCTTGCTTTGCTCTCATGAAAGGACAAGACAAAGTAGTTTTTGAACAAGACTTTTAATGAACAAGCAAGATAAAAATAAATGTAAATTGAAGATCCTGTTTCTCATGTGTATTTTATTAAAGACTACAGAGTTGTTCATTCTTGCTGTGTAGTATAATTGCTAAAACATGATTTGTAACCAAATATAGCTGCTTGCATTAAAAATGGCACTACTTCTACTAGGGAGGATGATATGGTAAAGGAATGCTCATTTAAACAATTACATAGTCCAATTTTTGTATTCAAAACCTCAGCTTTTTTACTTTTTTAAAAGTGAACATAACCTTGAGATGGTTTTTAGCTTGAATTTTGTTGGGCTGCACTTGGATGAAGAATGGTATGCAATTAAAATAAACAATATACTTTTAAAAACTGGTTATATACAGAAATTAAACTTGTCAAACTATGTTTTGCATTTTGCAGTGATTGAGTACAAGATAATGAATGTGACAGATTCTGGTCACAACAGGACGATGCCTTTCATCGTCCAGGGCCTCTGCAGCCATGGAAAGCATTTCCAGAAGCCATTTACGAGAGAGCAAGGGCTTACCTTTACTGATTTAGTACCTACAGCTTTTTGAAATGTTTTGTGTGACTTTTTTCCTCTGAAATTCTAGAATTTCTAGCTCTCACCCTTCCCTTGTGGGTTCAGATTTGCCAGGTGAGCAAGGATGGGAAGATTGATTCCCTGTTTTCCCAGTTCCATCTGAGCTGGGCTGGGTGAGGATCACCTTGACCTACACTTGGTAGCTGGACTGGAAGCTGGTGGCATGAGATGAGCTTTGTGTGACAAAATGTGCAGATATTTACATGTAGTAAATAAATCCATCCTTTGTTCCAGTCTAAAGAGTGACATGGTGTGCTAGTGTGGGACCCAATGCACTCAAGTAACCAAAGGGTAACCAAAGGGTTACCTGTCTTCTGAAGACAGGGGTGCTCCTTTCTGAGTTTGTAACCTGCTAAACCTCCCACATCCATCACCTGAAGTTGGCCTTTCTGAAATACCTGGTTGTTGATGATGTGAAAGCAGTCGAGGCTGTGCTGTACAGGGCTGGGGTCCCAGGGCCTCCTCATTTCTCTCTTCTCCTCAAAAGGTTTAAATGTTTGCTGGCTCAAGCTCAGTGTTGACTGGAAAGAGGATGTGTTGTGGCAGTCCTGGTGTGCAGGACTCCTCCTTTCAAACCTCCTTTTTGCTGTTTCCCAAGGAATTCAAGAGCCAGTTGTACATCCACACCTTTCATTCCTAAGTACCCCTCTTGTGAGATCCAGATACAAACTGTTTCAGACATGTCTTTAAAAATCAATAGTCCTGGAAAAAGTAAACAACTTCCCTCTGATTTGAGATGAAGTCTCCAAGAGCCTGTGGATGTCTCTGGGGAGGATCATCAAAACCATCTTCAGCCCCACTCCCATACCAGAGTTTTTATCTGGAGGAAAAGAACAATTTTATTTAATTTGAAATGCTCTTAGGAGATGATAACTTATTTTAGAATTAGGATTGAAAGAAGATTTTTTTTTAGACTTGATTGGAAGTTTTGGATACTTTCATCCTTATCTAAACAAAAACATTGATTTTTGGTTAGATGTCTCCNAGACTTGATTGGAAGTTTTGGATACTTTCATCCTTATCTAAACAAAAACATTGATTTTTGGTTAGATGTCTCCAAAACCACCCTTCTGAAAGCTCATCCAACAGAATGCTTAAAGGTTTTATTTCTATCCCAAAGGTGAAAGAAAACAACTTCGAAATGTCAGAAATGCTGTTACCTGATGAGCTCTATTTTTTGTAAGGTCAAGAAAAAGTGATGGATACAGTAACAAGCATTTCTGCTGTTTCCTTTTAAAATATATATGTGATGCTCAAGTTCATAAGTGAAGTGTGTGCCTTTCAGAAGCTAAAAAATAGAAGTGTAAAGCCAGAGTCCTTGGTCTGTCCCTCCTTGTTTCTCCTGAAATCGATTTTTGTTTTAAGTTCTTCTGGTGTAAATAATTTTAATGAAAAGGAGAAAATTGCTAGGTGGAGTTTATCATCTGGAATATATGGGCTTAGATGGTTTCTTGAAATACAGAAGACATGTGAGCAGAGCTCTGGATGCCCTGGAGAAATAGTGCCCAACTCTTTAAAAAGAAAATAATAATAATAAAAAAAAATAGTTGTTATGCTGCAGTAGACTGGCCTGGTGGCATTCTGTGTGAATGAAAGGGTTGGGGCTGTGGGTGCAGCCCTGGCACAGTACCTGGGTGTGCGATGGAGCTGCCCCTGTGCCTTGGACACGTTGCAGGGCCAGACCCCTTTCTCACAGCCCTTGAAGCAGGGGCAAGAGCAGCTGAGGAGCCTCATCCTCATCCTCCCCACTTCATTTTCTTGAAACTGTGGTCTCAGGAGGTGGGGAAGCATGTGGTTTTGGGGGGCTGGGGGAAAAAGGGGATTTGAGCAAGGTCATGGTCCATCCCATGATAGATCCATGTGATCCATGATCACACTTGCCCTGTGCTTCTCATTTCTTCCTTTTATCCTCTGATAAACACATACCAGTTTGGAGGAAAATGAGAGAGGAGAGGAAACACTTGAGGTAGGAAGGGACCACGTGGGTGCCAGCCCATTTCCTTCCCAGGTGAGGGCTGCATGCAGGAAGATGTGTCTAGAGTTTTGTGCTCTCAAAACCTCTTTGTGCCTTTGGTCTTTACTGCTGGGAGAGCCTCTGAGGCAGTGGTTCAAAATTTACCTTGTGTCTCTTGCCCCACTCCCCCACACCTTTATCGGGGTCCCATTGAGCATCCTCACCGTCCTGTGCCCCCACGCCAGCCCATCAGGGGCTGGTCCCAGCTCCCAGCCCTGCTTCCCCCAGACACCTGAATTCCCCTGCCCTGATCCTGGCCCTGGTCACCTCCGTGTGCTTTTGTCCCCTCAGCGCTGCCCGGGGCTGTGCTGGTGAGCCTCTCCTGGCCCTGCCCTGCCTCTGCCATCAGCAGTGACCGTCCCCAGGGCAGCTCGGCAGGCAGCAGGAACCTCTTTGCTGACACCAGCGGGCGTCCGAGGGGGTCCGTAATGCTTTGCAGGCAATTTTCTCTCTGTTATTGTTTTAAACTCCATGTTAGCCATTCCTGCTTCCCAGGTTTCCGCGTGTTTCAAATTATTTTCCCCAGAGGCATCGACAGCATTTTTCCAAATTGAATCTCATTTATTTTCTGCCCAGGTTTCCAATCTCTCTGGGGCCCTTTGTATTATTTCTCAGTCCGCACTGCCGTACAATATATCCTAATTTAGTATCATCTGTGAATTATATTACCATGCCCTTTAGTTCTTCTTCTATTTAATGAAGATATTTCCAAGAAAAAAAATCTAAACTACATTTTATTAAAATAAGAAGGTAGAGTCTTAAAAACTCCTTTGTGGGTTCCCAATATGAATTCTAAATCTTTTTCAAAGGAATCTTCAGCGTTTTAAAGAGAAATTAAAATCTTCCAAATACCAAAGTTCATAGGTGTAAAAATTAATCAGTTTTTCAATTAGTTGAGACCTTTGTCCCTGTGTAGCGAGCTCTACATAGTGCACTTTCCCTGACACAGACATCATCTATGTACTTGCAGCAGATTTTTTTTTTTAAACCAGCACCAAACATATGTTTCAATTCCTCAATAAATTTGTTCCCTTTCCCTTCCTGACCTTTTCAGGTTTGCTCTATGTGGCTGTTCTAGCAAACATGTACACTGTCAGGAATGGTGCTGAAGCAGCATATTTTAATGCAAACTATGCAGGCTTATTCATAGGAAGTGATTTTCAAATTCAGAATCATGAATATTTGCACTGTAAGGTTGATTCTGTTGTAGCTTTTTATTTATAAGCTAAGAAGTGCTGCCTGTTGGTGCCCGGCTGGGAGAGCACCACGCCTCTGTTGTGGGGAATGCGCCGTGCTATGGGAGCTGCATGTCCTGTCAGCACAGCTCAGATTTCCAGCCCTGCACAGGGAAATAGCACTGGCAGCAGGCAGTTTGCTGGAGATTCATATCCTAAAATATTTGCTGCATAATTTCTAGCAATGGGCAATTTCATGAAGACTATGATCTGCTTGTGAAGAGAAATAAGATGTAAATTGGATTAATAAATTGTTCTCTGCAAACGGTTTGCTGGCTCTAGAGGGCTTTTCTCTTTGAGAAGTGCTGGGGTCTTCAGTCCTCTGTGGACTGGGGGTTTGACCCTGCATGCAACCAACCTCAAGCTTTGGCATGTCCTGGCTGTACTGACCCATCCCACTCTGCCTCTGGCTCCTGCTCTCCGGGGACTTTCCCCCTTCAGCTGGAGATGACTGTGCTGAGCAGGGCTACAGATGCTGCTGGAAAAATTCGTGCTCTGTTTTATCCTGGAGAACGTGGGGGCTAATTGGGGTGGGTAGTGCTGTGTCTCCCCTGCCCTTGGGAGTGAGGAGGGCTGGTGATGGAGCTTGGAAGCATCTGCAGTGTCAGTGCACAGGCTGAGCTGCCTGCATGTCCCTGTCCCCTTTGGGTTGCTGTTGTTTGTTTTGGTGTTAAAAAATGAGCCTTGTTCTCTGCAGGTGTAGGGACTTCCCCAAGGATGAGGAATCCCCGAGCTCCGGGGCTGTGCCACCGACATTCCTGTCACCACCGAGGGGGATGCTCTGGGTGGAGCCGCCGGCTCGCTGCCACACAGCAGCTGTAGGAAGTTAGAGGAGCCTTGGGGCTATTCTGGGAAACACTGAGGGAGATTCCCGAGGTTTCCAGAGCAGAAAACTGGCTCAGAACTGCCTGCCTCCATGCCAGACAGGGATGATGTAGAGCTGGGCGCAGAGCCCTGCAGAGAAGGATGTTTGATTGACAAATCAATAGGATCCTGTAGGAGCAATCCAGAGTCAAGGACCACCAAGAGGGGTGCTGGAGGGCCTGGCCCTGTGCTTGTGGACAGCTCAGTAGGCTGCAGCTGAGATCCACATCCCTTGTATGGCATGGCAGGCTCCCTCAGGATACTGGCATGCCCCTCACTTGGCACTGTGTGTGGGGCCCATGGCTGATATGGGACAGGGGTGTAGGATATCACCTGCCTGTCCCCTGGGTCAGAGAAAAGATGCTTGTTGCATTGCCTTGAGGGGTTCAAAGGTACTAAAAGTAAAATCTTGCCCTGTTCACCATCACTTGGTGGAAACTTCAGCCCTCAAGACTTTTCCATCTCTGATTCTGACTCTTGCCTGTGGAGAGGTGCGGGGCTTTAGAAAATACTGCTCACCTTGTGGACAGGGACATGGTGCGCTCTGATTTCACCTGAGCAGATGAGACCACAATTGCTCATCCCTCATGCTAATCCCATGGAGCAAAAACCTTGCTAAAAGAGGGACTAAAAGCCACATGTGCAATGCTGATATTTGCACTGTGTCTTCCACATGAGCACATATGGGTGTTGAAAACACTGGGTCCACAACCTCCTTGGTAACTTCAGGTCTGGTGAAGCTGTGCTTCCTTTGCTCTACATGAAAGCCACCTTTTGTTCCCAAAGCCACTTTTCCTGTAAGTCCTGGTCATGAAAGGAAGCTCCAGCTCGGTGGGCAGTGTTGTGTTACTCAAGCAAGTGTTTAGAGAGTGGCATGTCCTTGGGGACAGTGGTGCCTTTATCCCAGAGGACACACCCAGACCTGTGCACCCCTCCTGTGCCACAGGCCAAATACCAAGTTCTCTGACTGAGCACCCCTCCTCCCCTTTATCAATAATTTTAATCGTTTTAATAATGTCCCCTTGCACGGATAGGATTACGATTAGAAAATGTCAGAGCCTTGTTATCATCTAATTAGAGTCACATTTCAGCAGAATAGAAAGGAAAATCTTCAAGCGCTGCCTTGTGCAGCAAAATGGGAAGAAAGTGCTGATTTGAACCAGCTGCGGGCCGGGCCGGCTGCAGGCCCGGCTGGGACGCGGGGCATGGCGCAGGACATGGCAGCGGGCCCTGGTCAGAGCCCTCGGTGCAATCAGTGCAAACTGCTCCCAGATCACTTTCGCAAAGCGAAAAACTCCGGCACAGTCCAGTAAAAACAATCAGGCTGTCAAGTTTGCCGGCTAACAGCTGAGGGGGTCAGAGCAGCAACACAACACAAACCAAAATAAACACCACCTCACTCTGCCAAAAAGCCTTTATCACTCTTCTGGGAGAGAGGGAGGCACTTTCAGATGGCTTTAACTTTTCCCTTTTTTGGTTGTTTGTTTTTGTATGCTTAAATGTGAGCTGAGAGTTAGGATCTCCTTCCGCCCTTCCCCTAATGCCATTATGGCAGGCCGAGGTACTCTTAGGAGAGCCTCTTTGTTTGCCTTTTGCAGGAGGAGGCTGGAAAGGCAGAGGGGAGAGTGGGTGTGCTTAACCCCTTGGAAGCTGCCTGGGGGTTTGCTTTGGCTTAGCTCATCCTTGGGCCTTTGCAGCACAGCATCCCATTTGGGGAGGAGGTTGCATGGCTGCAGCGAGGGGCAGGGCTCTGCCATGATGCTGGAGTATCCATGTCTGCGTGGGATTTGCAGTGGCACCGTGCCTGCTGGAGGGGAGTCTCAGCTCCTGCAGGCCTAATGACCCCCGAGGGCTGCAGCAAGGCAGGAGTAACACTGTGCAATGTTAGGGCTCAAATGAGGGTTTGCAAGTGCCATGGCTGCAGGGAGTGTGATGCATGCCCTGGCTCCTTGGTCCCTCCATGCAGAGCCCCTTTGGTTGTCCCCCTGCTGGGATCTGCCCCTCAGTCTGCCCAGGGAGCTCTTGGCTGGTAGCTGAGCAGGGGAGCCAGCAGGGAGCTGTAAAACCCAAACCTTCTGCAGCTGCTGTGAGCCTGAGCTGGGCATCGTGGTCCTGCTGTCATCCCAGTGGCACAAGCAGAACTGGCTGCACTTGGCCAGATCACAGGGTGAGGGGAGAAAAATGGAGTATTTCTCTCAAAATAAATACTTTTGAGGCTTGTGCCTCACCCCACTCTGTAGGGATAGACCCATAGAGTCATAGAATTCAGGCTGGAAAAGACTTCCAAGCTCATCAAGCCAAACAAACCCAAGGGATACACCCCTTGCAGCCACATGACAGTGCTTTGCTCTGGGGAAGCAGCCATGGTTCCCCCATGGGTTTAGTGACATGAATGCCTCCAAGGTTCTGGGCTTAACCACCCTCCTTAGGGCCAAAAGGGTCTTCCCCCTGTGATTCCTGCCTTTGAGAGCCTGCTGAAGGAGCAGGAGGACCATGGCCACCTGCTGTTGTGGTGCTTGCCTGAGGCTGGCCCACCTTACAGCAGCATTTTGTGCTGGGAACACCTGCTGTGCAGAGGGGGCCAGACCCCAGCACTGACCAGCCCCACATAATAAATAACCACAGTAAAAATAGCTATCACTTAAATAGCACTTTACATCCTCAGGATGCTGTAAAACCCCAAATGCTTAATCACAAGCAGCTCTCTTGATGTTTAGAGTGAGCTGATATTTTTGGTCTCGGAGGAGAATGTATTTTCTGGTGCCAAGAGCTACAGTGGGCTGTGTCAGCAGCTCCTCCGGGAGCAGGACAGGGCCACAGCAGAGGCAATTACAGCTCAGGTGTTACACCAGCACATTGGAGTGACCCAGCCCGTGGCAGGGACTGGTTCTGAGCCAGCACCCAGCACTGAGCCCTGCCTCCCCCCTGCCACTGCTCTGCGGCCATCTACAGAACTCCTGACATTTTGGGATTTGCTATATTTAAACGGGCAGACAGTTTAGCCCTGGCCAGGAACCCACCTCTGACAGTGATGGCTATTGAGAGTGGCACCGGGCTGCCCCCGCTGTGCCGGGGGCCAGCAGTGCCATTTCTGCCAGGCAGAGCTCCCCCTTCCCAATTAGGGGTGCTGCTAATTTTAAACAAGCTGCTGCCACCAAGTAGGAGCACTTAAAATATCATCCAGCCAAAGTGCCTGTGGTGAGAGCTGAGGGTTGAGTGTGAAGTGGAAGCTCTGGTCCCTGATATTTCAGGGCAGGGAGAGCTGTACCCCTCTGCCAGCTGGAATGGGCAGGTTTGGGAAAGGAGGATTTCTTTGGGTCTATGTTTTCCAGAACTTGGGGAGGGAGAGGGAGGTTTCTTTAATCAAAGTGAAAACTAGCTCTGATTTCATTTTAAAACTTGTGAAAGCGTTTAATTTGACCTGATGCAAAGTGTTGCATTTCATTTTGCATTTTAATTAATTTTGTGATCTTCTAATTAGACTAATTTCAAAGAAAAAAAGTGTTTTTCTCAAAACTAGAAGTCAGAAGATTTTGAAGATCATTTCTGGCTCTGAAACACTGCTTAAAAGCGTCAGAGATGCTTTCTAGAAACCCAGGTTAATGCCTTTAAAGAGTTTACAAATGCCGTGGGAGTTAAACCTAAGGAGTGCTTTTAAAAAGGACCCTTGTTCCTCAGAAAGTGAGCACTGCTGCCTGTGATCCTGGGATGAAAGGGGAGAGGGTCTCTTCTCAGACCTTTCCTGCTCCTGAAAAAATTCAGGGCACTTGTGGGTATAGAGGGAGCTGGAGCCCATCACTGGCCAAGGCCCTCATGACTTCAGGAAACCCCAGCAATGGCAAAATCTCACACTGCCTGAGTCACTGCTCCTAAAGGAACACAACAAAGGACCTGGGATGGAGCCTCATGGGATATTTCCCACTGAGGAGGCTTTTGTTCCCCCATGTTGTTCAGCTGCTGCAGTGGGCAGTTTGAGGATGAGTCCACCTGGAGAACCTTCGGATCAGTAGCCAGAGGGCTGAGCCTCCTCCAGCTCCAGCTTCGAGCCCTGCTGCACTGTGAGTATCCAAGGTCATCTGACATTGCTCAGATCTTAGTTTTGCTTTAATGCATCACTTTTTTCCAGTCAATTAGCAAAACAGAATCACGATTTTAAAATGCATATATGTTTACAAAGTATTATAGCCAGTAAATCCCACTCTGAGGTCCCATGGGTTTCCTCGAGCCATATGGGCACACCTAAGCTTGATGCATTCCTAGAGGAAAAAAATATTTCTTTAGAGAAAAGTGTTAAAAATGTCAGTGGATGGCTGTAGCTGCAGCACGGGCTCAGGGGACAGATGCTCAGCTGCTGCTCTGCCGCTGGCCCTCATCACACCAGAGTTACAGGACCTGTATGAAGGAGACCTGCAGACCACACTGAGCCTTAAATGAGCAACTTGCTTGTCTGCTGACCACCATCAGGGCTTGGACACAGCAGGGCTTCTCCAAGAGAGTCCTCTGCCCTCTAGAGCCAAGTATGGTCACCCTGGAATATTGTTCCCTGCTCAGTGCTCTGCCAAGGCAGCTCCAGCCCCCTCAGGGTGCTCCTGAACTTGTGGTGGGTCTCATCTCCTCAGGTTCCAGGGACTGGTGGCATCCACCTGCCTGATGCTGATGCAGGAGAAGAGGCTCAATGTAGGTGCAGCCAGATGCAACCTCCAACTCCACCATAGCCCTAGCTCCCACATAAAAACCTGCAGGTGTGGGACAAAGGTGCCATCCTAGGGCAGAAGGACCCCTGGCTGAGGCTCATCCCATAAGATGAAGGGAAGCTTTGGGAAACTAAAAATCCTTTGGGAATTTGGCAACACCCTCACCCCTGGTGGAAGTTGTCACAGGGCTGTTCCTTTTCCTAGAGCCCTGTTGGTGTTTCACTTCTATTAACTTCAGGTTTTAGTTGGATTGTGGGTGTCCATCCAACTTTGTCCGTTTCTGACTCTTGGGAAGCCGACAATGGAGGAGCTGCCTGCTGTTGTACATCGCTTTTTGTACATGATATTGAAAGGACAGCGGGTACCAGATACCTCAACTGCTTTTGGGAAGTTTAGGCTGCATTTTGGAAAGTGTTAGGGCTGCATTAGCAGGAGGTAATTTTATGCAGCATGACAGGGGCACTCGAATAAACTCTGACCCTCGGTGGGCACAGAGCAGGGCTTTACTGACCGTGTGTGCTCTTGGATTGACTCAGCGGGTGGGAATGTGTTTCCCTGTACCACTGACCTGCTCTGAGCCACCCCCAGAGCCTTTTCCCTGTGTTAGTATTCCTGGGTGTATTTTCTCTGCTCGGTGATTAGAAGTCAGCACTCTGAGGCTGCAGAACAAAACACTTTCCTTGAGGATGGTATTTGCATTTGAAAGGCACGTTGGCTGTTCCAGGGACTTCACTACTTCACTAACTTTTTCTGTACAGTCTCCTGGCTCCGTTCTCACAGTGCTTAATTTGGGGCTCCATGCTCTGATCCCAGCGACCTGCATCTGGCTCGAAGCCAGCCTTAATTGCCCTGTCTCAGGGTGGTTGGGAGAGCCATCCAGCTCCAGCACAAATTACAGTGCTCTGAGGACAGCTGCAATTTCTGTCCTGCTGCCCCCAGTTCCTGGGAACTCTCCTGGCAATCAGCAAATGATGTGACTCACGTTCAAAGAAGCCAGATCCACTCCAGCCTAGCATGATATTTTGATTAGTAAGAGGCTGGCATAAGAGCCGAGTGGTTCCTGTGCGTGTGACAGGCTGTGAGCGTTATTCCCCCACTGCACCAGGCTCCTGCTCACTGCTGTAGCTTTGGGGAGTGAGTAAGGACCAAGCTGGGGTGCACACTTGCACCTCACCTTCTCTGCAATGGGATGAGGAGCTCCTGCTGGCCAGCCACGCTGGAAGGACACTCACAGCCCTGCTCTCCCTGCAGGACTGGACTTGGTCCCCCTGGGGCAGGTTTGGTGATGCAAGCAGAGCTTTGGTGGCAAAGCCGTGTAACCCAGCCCTGCCTAGACCTTCCTTTCTTTGCACAAAAATTCTACAGCTGGAAGTCAGCCTTTGTTTGCCCAGAAACCCAGGCAGTTTGCAGGAGAGTGACTTAGGTCCCCAGATGTGTAGGTCAGATGGGAAATTGCAAATGCTCACACCTATAAATGTGTGTGTGAGCTGGGACGTGCTCAGAAATACTCACTTTTATCAGCTCTACCTAGTTCTGGAGATGCCTGGTTAATTTATCAACTGAGGAGCTCCATCTTGCTAAAAGTCTCATTTCCATATTCTTTCCAGATGGTCAAGATGCCACGGAGACAGTTTCTAAGTAAATAACTTGCTTTTTCATGCAACCCACTGCCAGCCTCCCAAGTAGCTGCCCCAGATGGCTGGAGCATCCAGACGGTACCTGGTTGTGAGAGAAAGTGCCGAGTCGCATGAATAATAGACACGGGGTGGCTGTGGCTTTGTCCAGCAAATTCTCTGTTTGCAGCCACAGATCTGGGATGGAGAACTGCTGGGAAGTCACAATGCCCTCTCCTGTGTGGGTCCAGCACAGCTGGGCGGTGCTTTGGTGGCACTGGGGATGGGGGTGCCCTGTGGCTGGGCTGGGGTGCTGCGGTGCCGGCAATGCCGAGCTCCTGCTCCTTGCGGCTTCTCTTTGCACCGCCGGCTGATCGCAAGTTAAAACCGAAAGGTTAAAAGCGTTTAATTATGCTGATGCTTTCCCAGCGGATTAAACAAGAGGATAAATAGACTACAGCGTGTTATTTTGGATTTGATTTTGTTTTTTAAACAAGGGGAGGGGGGCGGGAGGCTGCGGCTCCTTGGCAGCTGTCACACGTTCCGCTTTTGATGGTGTCAGTTGTGTCTGTGAGGAGGTGTTTCTCTTGCCACTGTCAGCATTTTCCGGGGGAGGTTGAATTCATTGATACAGTCTGTTTGCTGTCCACATATTCACAGTTCATGTGTTACATTTTACATAAAGTAAACTTAGCGAGGGGGAAACCTATTCTGCAATTCTTCAAAGCTAATGCACACTAAATGTATTCTGACACTGACAGGTATTTCTTATTAAATAGCTCTGAACTGCAGTACCAGGTTTTGCTTAAGTGGCATTATTCTCCCTGTGCAAAGACAGTTCATTTATTAGTCATTCTGAAAACCAAATAACAAATATTATTCTCTAAGCAAACTAAACAAACCATTTAAAAGGGGCCTGTCTGAAATGATTAAAGTACAGTGTCTGAAAAGCAGCTGACATTTTAGTGCCAAAATACCATATGGAGGCTCAAGTGCTTTATTAACATCCTTTGACCTAAGCTGCAAAATCTCCCAACACCTTTGAGCGTGGCGGAGCTGCCTTCCTGCATGCAAGGGAGAGTGCAGAGGCAAATCTTCCTGCCAGTTCTTCAGATGTCATTTTGGCACACGGAAAAGCGAGGTGCAATAATTGAGGGGCTGGATGCGAGCAGGTCTCTTTTCGATTTCTGCCAGAGATGCAGCGTAAAATAATTCAACAAAGCTGAAAGCATAGGCTTTTCACTTATGCCATAAAAAATAAATATATCGTGTTTTTCTTTTTTTCTTACAGCTCTCTCTTTTTCTCCTAACTAAATATTTCCTTTCTTCTAAGCATCAGACATTATTTCTAGCTTTCAGGCGTGCAAAGTAAAAGAGCACGTGCACTGATATATATTTATTTATGGTCTACATGGAGCTGCCTTTGTGTATCCCCAGCTCTGCTCTGAAGATTTCCTTCACAAGCAGGAAAACAATTTTGTGCTGCAGGTCAGACAGAATAACTGATATCACTGTTTACAGATCTGCACTCACTGGAGAAGCTTATTAAGCCACAGCTGGGTAAGGAAAAGCCTGTTCATCCACACTGGGATGATAAAGCTGTGGGTAAGGGTTTACGTGGCCGCTGTGCCAGGCACCGGTGGGAAGGGCCCCGTGAGCACCAGGGAGTCGCTGGATGCCAGGAGGAGATGCTCACCAAAGCAGCTGCTCGGACAACCTGTTGTACCATCATTCAGTCAATTGTTCTCAGGCTGTTCCATCTGTAAAATGCTTGGGATTTGACCTACTTTTTTATTTTTTAAACAAATGGTTTCATTATTAATAAGAGTTTATCAGATAGTGAGAGGAAATAAGTTTTAGCCTGAGGTCTGCTCATGAAACATCTCCTGTGAGCACATCCTTGCTGGCTCTGAAGCTGGGCAGCTTGACTTGGCAAGGATCAAAATAATATAAAACTTACGCGAAGAGTTTAATAAAAAACCTGCAGATACTGAGCTGATGTATGTTATTAACTTGCTTCTCTGGGATTAGGTAGGTCTGGGTAAATGAGGAGATACTGGTCCAGGTTTGCTTTCTGCCGGTGTTGTCCTAGTGACAGGGGATTACGCGCCGCTGGGGATTAGCCTGATGACATGACATCGCCGGGGTAACCATGTACATGCTGATGTCACTGAAAGCATTTGGTTAAGTCCAGAGTTTTTGGCATGGGTTGATGATTCTTCCCCCCATTAGCATCCCGGGAATGCCCAGCCGAGCGGCACATCCCCAGCGCTCTGTTGTGTCCCTCGGTCCTCTCCCCTCCCTGGCAGGGGCTGTGTGATCCCAGCGGTCGCTCCCTCCTTGCTGACAAGAGTGCACAAACAGCATTTTCATAGCTGGCACCAGCAAGAGCTGTACAATCGTGGGAGCATTCGAAGTTCCTCTGTGGACACATGATATGGTTCAATAGGATGCTTTAAATAGCTCCTCTTTGGAGAGAGGGAGTGGGTCAGAGAGGCACAATGGCCGTGGCTCTGTGTAGCCATCGCCGAGTAATGATACGAGCAGCAGATGTGGTTTGTGCTTTCAAAGGCACTTCTGCCGGCAGCCTGCGTTAGGGAAAATGAAAGCTGGGCTGTTCCTGCAGCTCATGGGGGGTGCAAGGCATCCACATGACACAGGGAATAATTGGGATCTGGGGAAAAGCAGCAGAATGAGCGCTGGAGAGCAGCCTGTGCCCTGGTCGTGCTGCTGCCTTCCCACAGTGGTGCCAGGTTCCTGTGGCTGGGTTCCCTTCCCACACTGGTGCCAGGCTCCCAGGCTGGTTTCTCGTCCCACAGCCGGGTGGTGGCTGCAGGTGAAGCGATGGCTGCGCTGGCGAACGGCGCCGGAACAGCTGCAGCTCCTGCCAGGGCTGTGAGGGAACAACTTCGTTAATCTGACATCGGGAGCAAATGTTGCTAATGAGGAGCCCAGGCTTTGGTAACCATGGCAATTCATGTTCCTGAAAATGCGAAACAAAGTCAGAGAAGGGGCCAATCCTGCTCCCCTCTCCACTCCAGTGCACTTTGCTTGCTGGGGATTGACAGAGGAACACCGGGTCCAGCAGCAGCGAGGAGTGAGGAAAGCTGGAGAGCAGGAGCAGCCTGGGGGCCTCCTCCACCCCTCACAGGAGGAACCTACCTTGCTCTCAAAATGTTGCCCTCCCACTGCCCACTCGAGGCCAGGCTGAGCCCCATCAGCCTGGCACAGGGCAGAGGCTTTGGCTGGTGCCAGGACTGCTTTAGCCATGACCCCCAGCTGGGAAAGGCAGCAGCACTGCCAGCACGTGCTGCATGGTCACCTCTGCCAAGTGGCAATTCACTGTCTGCTCCTCACACTGTGTCTCTAGGGCCAGCTGGGTTCCCTATAAATTTTTATAGAAAATATAAAATGACATCTGGAAGCCTATGGCAGGCAGATAGGTTCTCATTCTTCCTCTAAGCAGGGAAGAGCATTGCTCTTTCTTAATTTTTAACAAATCTTGTTGTCGATCTCAGTGGAGAAAAAAAACTGGTAATTGGGTAATCCTGTCTCCTGTTCCAGCTGCAGAGCCATCACCAGCTCCACACATTTTTGGAGAATAAACACAAATTCCAGCCTGTGCAATGGCCACAAAAACATTTGCAGATAGAGGAGCTAAATTGCAATGCACTGAGCCTAAAGCAAAGCCAGGGTTAAGACCAAAAATATCATTTTCCAGGACAAGGCCAGTTTCAGTTCAATGAGCAGATGCACCCAGGTGCATCCCTGGGTGTCAGACATCGCACACAGGTGCCCTCAGAGGAGCCCTAAATCCAGGCTTCTCCCATTCCCCCTGGGCAGCCAGGGATTGCTGCGCTGCTGGTGGAGGAGGAGCAGGCAGAGAGGAGCGTTCCGGTTGATGAGGCCTTAGGGAAATCCACTGGTAAGCGAAAATCTCTAAAGCAAGGAGGGGTTTTGCCTTAATTAAACTGCAGTGGGGCCACTGGTGTAGAAACCTGACAAAGCTTGGGGGATTATTTCAGCTCAGGAATGCGGGAGGTGCCACAGAACCGCTGGGTTGGTGGGAGACATCTGTCCAAGGCAGCAGCAAGTGCTGGTGTCACTGGTGGGGAGCACATGTGCTGCTGGGGACTGGGGACACCCCAGTGAGGGAACAGGGCTGTCAGGGCAGGAAAATAAAAAAAACCTGGCAAATAGCAAAAAAATAGTAAAGCAACGAGAGCGACAACCCATGCAGGTTTGTAACCGGAGTAAAGCTCAGAAAGATCGATTAGGAGCCAAAAACCCCAAAACCCCAAGGCCATGGGGCAGCCAAGGTTTCCAGCGCTGCACAGGATGAGGCACAGCTGCTGGCTCTCCTGCTGTGGCCCTGGTGCCTTCCTCAGGAGCTTTCTCAGAGGCACCAGGAGCAGGGAGGGGTTTGTATGATGCCTGTGGAGATGTGCCCCCACTGCCTGCAGGGCCAAGGTCTCCATCCCCAAAGGATGGCCCTTGTTTTCTCAGATTTTCCCTGCTTGCCCCATGTCCCTGCCAGCAGCACTCCTTGCTTTCTCTGCCCACCACCCTTTGCAGGATCAAGCATGTGTTTCCCCATCTCTTCTGCCCCTCTAATCTCACTCATGTTTATAGGCTTCAGGAGGCCAATTCTGGTGGAACAGCTTAGTTTTTTTAAATATTCTTCTTTTTGATGAAGTTAGGGTTTGAGAAATCCTGGAGGACTGCCTCAAAGGAAGTGTTAGGTTTATGTGCAGAACAAGGCAAGAAAAAAAAAATAATCTCATTTTACTCTCTTTGGAACAAGAATTGTCCCCTCTCTCCCCTTGGCTCCCCTCCCTCCTCATGACTGGGAAGAGAGAAAAAGCTCCTCTTGCTTCCAGTATGCATTTCCAGAGCATACTGGGAATGTCCAGTATTTCCAGCATACTGGAAAGGTCCCTCCTGCAAGCTGCTGTCTTTGCTTCTGTGTGGCACCATAATTGTTCCTTTCTGGGTTTGATCTTTGGGTTTTCTGATTTTTTGTTTTGTTTTGGGTTTTTTGTTTG